>JAMKCH010048840.1:0-141678 GCA_023653785.1 Ophioderma brevispina
TGGGGAGTAAAGCAAAGCAAGATAATAAAGGGTATATTTACGATTCAATGCACTGCGTATGTTTGAGGGTAGCATAAACAGATAAAAATACTTGTTTAGGGTATGTTTTAGCTTGTTTTTTAGTCGGTGAAAATACGTGTTTAGGGTGCATTGTGAAAATCGTTGTTCACGCATCATATCCACCTTTGAATACAAGTGCCCCCCCCCCGGGACTGAACTGCTCTTGGGTTAAAGGACCATCGTTCATCGTGAATGGGTTAACATTTTCCCTCAAAGTAGGGTTCCCAGTAAGATGGCAATCAATGGGAACAGAGAAAAAAAATCTGGAGCATGGTAAGACTCTAAAAAGGTGCAAGGAAAGAGATATGGTCGTCAAAGAACAGGACAATCACCCGTAAATAATGCTGCAGTGCGTAGAGAACTGAACAATAAACTCTAAAACCAGCAATGGACCTTGGAATTTGAGAGTATTATTGGCCAGGAAGGTCTTAAACATTTTTATGCACCCATGGTTTCCTCTGCTAATGCTAACCGTAGATAAAGTAGGTTTGCATCATTTTTAGGGAAATAGTCATTGTTTGGTTATTTTTTCACCGTTTTCTTTCTTGTTTTCACCATATGTTTAAAAAAGTACATATTTTCATAATATAAAGCTAAAACAAGGATAAGAATTGATTAAGTAAGCAAAAATGGCCGTTTCTGGAGGGTAACGTTCTTTCTGAGACACCCTGTAAGGCAGACAGCATTTGTTATCTCTGTATTTAATGCCCATTCCTGTTGGTTGGAATCATCTCCCATCATTTCGATAAAAGAATACAATAATTGGCTGATTGCCTATACATTACCACACAAATAAGGGCATAACACTGGTATTCCGTTCATAGAATGCTGTGAGAGGAGTAACCTTGACCAATTGTCAAAAATGTACTCCCCATTTGCATAGTCTACAATTTATATTAACTCTTTTTAGATAAAGCTATTGGATAGTCTAGACCAATCCGAATTCTTCAGAGGTACCATGACTGAATACTATTAAGCACTGAATACTGTTTATTTTGTTTGCATTATTATTATGGTTGTCACATCAAAACTTTCTTTGCATCTGTTATGATCAGTATGTCACATGCTAAGACATGCATATTTCAAAAATGCTTGAAAGTTAGTCTGTGTAAATATTGGTATTGTAAATATTAGTAAAATGTGTTTTAACCTTTTTGAAATTGGATATTGTATAGTTCACCGACTCGTATTGATTTTCCTTTTTAATCAGCCCAATTTTCCGAAAAATAACAGAAATATTCTGTCGGAATGAGTTATTTCGAAAATACTATGCAATTTTGTGTGTATTTGAAAAATGTCAAATTAAAACTGATAGTGCTATAATCTTCCCTAACTGTGATTGCAATTGAAAACCAATATCTTTGAAATCGGCATTTTCATTTGAAAATGTCAATATTAGTGATAATCGTCTGTCATTTTCGGCAGTAGATTTTACTTTATGCTATTCCTTTTCATATTTACACTGTATCTGGGTTTTTAAAAAAATCAGCTTCACCATATATATCATATTTTAATATATGACCTTGACTCTTATTTGTTTTAAGGCAGGCTTTAAAGAAGAAATAAAAATAACATATTTATCTTAATTCTAACGCCACTAATCATCTAAATCCTACAAAATACCATAGCACTGAGTGAGAAAGTCCCGAATCTAGAAATTGCGTCATCAAAGAAGAAGTAGAAGACTATAAGACGAAGACGATGACGATGATGATGGTGATGATGATGATACAGAAAATCGTCTGAAAGCTGTGTTTCACGCCGCTTCTTACCCACATAATATGAAGGCGTAAAATTTAAACAATTAACTGCAAATGGCTAGAAATTCCTTTTAAAATGTAACTACGAAGTGGTTAACTTTGAAGCGACATGAAAGGTTTTATTTTTTTTCTTTTTGTTGCATCTATTTAAATCATTTATATATTTCATTAATATTTAGAGTCATTGTAAATAGTCATTGGTTCCCAGAGTAACAAGAGGTCACGGCTGTTTAAAGTCTCTATTATTATCACAAAACCGGAACGAATGGTAGAATATCAAAAGTAAAACACATTACTTATAACACCAGCTACAACGAAAGCAAATTTTACTAAATTTTGCAGCAGACAAAGATTTTTTTAAATATAGTTTTAAACATGTCTCTATGAATAATTGGCAATGGAGAGCATTATTACCTGCAGGTTTATGACCAGACGGTGGCGGCCAAGCCTCTTTCAATATAGAAACTCATCCAAACGAATCAAAATAGATTACAGCAATACAGACACAAACCACTAGCCGATTTAATCGCTTTGATGTGGGTCGGTCATGGGTGTTCCCATGACTTCAGATAAGATACTGGCCAACGCCTCAAGACGGAGCCAAACGGTCAGGAAATGGTGAACTGCTAATGTGGTCGAATTTAATCTTGTAGAGCTTCCTTAGATGCTTTGAAATGATGGTATAATGCTGCTTTGAAGTTGTCAGGATCAGATGTGGTAGTTATGTTGTGTGGTAAACAGTTCCAGTCCCGATTGGTTTTGGGTACGAAGGAGTGTTTGTAGCAGTCTTTATTTGTTGAGATGGTTAGAATCCGGATGATGATGCCGTGATTGACGCAGTACTGGCTGTAGGAGGTTTCCGATGGGCAGGGATATGTGACCAAGTCTTGCTTGTTGAAAAACAAATAAACGTCTGATTTTCCTTCTGGTGGTATGTGGGTCGAGATCTAAATCTTTCACCATCTGAGTGGCACTTCCTGGCGTTTTAGTTGTATAATCGCTCAAGATGAACTGCTGCTCTGTTTTGCACTGCTTCAAGCTGGTCGTTTATTTCTTTTTGGTATGTGGTCCCAGACGTAGAGGAGTACTCTCGATCAATGGCGGACAGTGACTGTGTACGCCGTAGTTTGTGATTTATTGCATGAGTAAAGGTTTCTCTTAATGACCTAAGATCTATAGCTTTCGTGCAAATCTTCTGTATGTGTCTGTTCCAGTTGACTTATTTGAGACTATACGCCATATAAGTTGATTTTCTACTGTGACAGTTCGTCACCCCCGAGGGTATATGTAAAATGCTTCGGAGACCTTGCGTGTGTTATTCCTCATAATAAAGCATTTTTTGGAATTAAATTTCATTTGCCACTTTCTCTCCCACTCACCAGTGTGTTTAAATCTTCGTGTATTTGTTCTTAGGTCTAGTTTATTTTTTGATTTCACGGTAGATGAACGCAGTCTTCTGCAATATCGTACCGACGATTGAATGTTGTTAGGGAGGTCGTTTACGTAGACCAGGAACAGCAGCGGTCCAAGCACCGTACCCTGAGGGACTCCAGAATAACTGAACCAGGCCATTTCTCAGCCGCCGACGACAACTCTCTGGGTACGATGCCTGAGAAAGCTGTCTGATCCAGGTCCGTGTTGAGTTCTTTATACATCATTACGGATTTGATATAAGTCTGTTGTGAGGGACGACATCAAAGGCTTTGGAGAAATCCATTATGACCATGTCTACCTGGGACTTACTGTCGAGTGAACTTGCCAGGTCTTGTACTGTAGATGATTGGGTTTCACAAGAGTTCCTTGACGAAAACCATGTTGTTTGTCTGTGAGGATTGTGTGTTTATTTAAATGTTTTCATATATATAGATGTCTGATGTGTTCGAGAATTTTGCTGCAAATGATGTTAACTGACAGGGCCGATAGTGGATGCCAAAGTTCTATCGCCTTTTTTGAAAATGGGGGAAATGTTTGCACGTAACAAAGAAATAGGAACCTCTCCCCTGTCTATAGATTTCTGAAATAGGTGAGAACGGGGCAAGTTCTTCAGCTGCCAATTTCAGAATTCCAGCAGGATCTCGTCCGGAAACCAGATGATTTGTTGGGTCAAGATTATAAGAAGTTTGAAGAACACCATCAACAGAATAATTATATCGGCATAGGTGATACTGAGAGTTGCCAATAGGAGGTATATCTAAATTTTCTGGAGTGTAATACGGAGCAGCGCAAAAAAACTGGTCATTTAGGATCTTGGCTTTGGATTGGTTATCAGACTCTAATTTGCCGTTTCTGTTAAGGGCAGGAATGCCACTGGTGGTGTCAATTTTGAGGCTTTTGATGAACTATAAAATTTCTTGGATGACTCAGATCAACATTTTTTTTGTACCTCCTGTAATGAGTTCCTTGTCAATTTGTGGGTATTTTTCCTAACCGTGTGTGAAATGATCATAACTTGTACTTGTGTTTGAGTCTGCGATGAGTAATTATAAGTCACTTGTTTACGTTTTTTGAAAACGTTATTCACTTTTTTGTTTGATCCATTGGAGGAATTGTGCAGGTAGAAAAAAAACGCTGCTAAGCGAGCGCTCAGATACACTTTCATTCTATCACATTTACCATAGAAAATGCATGCAGAATTCCAATAAATTACCGTTTTTGGAAAAACGCCTGGGTTTTGGAAATCCCAAAATGCCCCAACTCCCCAGATCGTTTCCGCCCCCTGGTTCAAGTCGATTAATCTTTTCTGGGTGCACACATAGAGCTAGAATATGTGCCAAAATGAGCTCAAATAGCATCAATTAACTCCAAATTTTCCTCGTGAAGTACGGACATTGCTGTGATAAATTTGCCGTAATCCAACCAGCCCTTACGATATAAACAATTCAGAATTTTTTTCCATCAAGATCTCGCTTTTACGTGTTAACCCACTGATATAGAGGTCATTGTTTACACCGGGGAAGGGAGGGGATTCGATTTATTTGGCATCCCTCGGAAATTAGCACTCTATATATAATAGCCCGTAAACATGTATATAGATTCTATGGTGTTAAATGCTCATTATACGGTAATTTTTCTGAATCTATCATTTGCAAAAACGGATACTGCAAAAAGCACGCCACAAAACGAAAAATGCAATCAACATGACAAAATCAGTCTTGAAAGGAACTTTTTGAGCAAATGTGGTGCGATATGAGCCAAACCCTGTCAACCGTCGGGTTACGTTGTGTTGCATGAGCGCCTTAGTTCTCGTGTACGTTTGCTACTTTCGTGCTCGGACCTCGTGGAGTCCACTAGGCGTTGTAGGCCCAATATCTGAGAATGAGACTAAATTTGAATAAAATCGTTCTCAGCAGTCTAGGGATTTTGAAATGGTGCGAAAATTGAATTTTCAAATCTGCCTTTTTCGCCAAATTTCTTCTACGAACTAAAGTTTGTGCAGACAAAATTGCTTGCTTTTTTGTGTTTTAAATAAGATATAGTCAACTTCAAATGGCTTAAAACTCAAAATTGTCTTCTGCCGTATGGTAAAAATTGAATTCATCAAGCGTTTTGGAGGAACCATCAGGCATCTTAAACGGCACTGGCACGGGCACATTTTCACAACATATGAATTTTTTTTAAAAAACATATTATGTTGATGTTAGGCCATTGGAAGAAAGAGACTATATTTTTACACATTAAAAATAACATACCCAACAAAACAGATAGGGACATTGATATTAGGATAAAGACATACCGGTAATTTGTAGGCCAACTTTTTAGTTTTCCATAACTTTAATCACCAAATGTGTATATTACATGAATAGTTTTGACTCGTACTCACAGAGATTAAACCGCAAAGGTTATAGACCGGTCAAAAAGTGTGCGTAGTGTGAGAAACAGCATACGGAGTGTGTGTTCTTGTGTTTAAAAGCCATTTCGTCGTCTGTTGAATTTAAGGAAGCGTGGTTCTAATCATTTCGGGTGAGGGCTTTTGGTATATAACAGCTTTACAACCATGCCATGCAAAATATCGATTTTGAAAAATCTTGAGGGCGGCACTATTTTAAATGTGCCAGTGTCTCTTTAATGTTCACGATTTAGGGATTTTTCCATAGAACTTCACAGGAGCTTGGAACCTCCAATACCACCTAGTATCGAACATCAGGCGCCCCCCCCCCCCCTGTTAAACCAATGGCACGTCTAAAATTAGGATTTCTTGGCCGCCCTCCCTGAAGAAATTATAATGTAAAAGGGTGCCATCTATTGATGAAACAGATTTAGCAACATGAGCTTCATAACGATTTAGGTAAAAAATTACTATTTAGAAAACTTAGCCTATACACTAGCAACCATCATTATACTATAAGCCTTGTCCATAGCAACAAGCGCCCCAACGTGACATGTGTGTAACTAATTTATTAAAGTGACGGAGGATTTTTTTAGGAGATGATTTTCTCAATTTCACTGGATCGGGTGTAGTCTGTTGTGACCACCGACCGAGAACGGTTTGGAAGGTTATTGACAAACAGGTGCAAAAGAAAACCACAAGCCTGTTTGCCACAAATTGCCTGCATCGTAATCAGTTCCCCTGAGAAACATGCTTGATCTTTTCTGTCATGCCGACAGAAACTACTAATCATCATCTTACCATAAGACGGCGTATTCCCAGCTTTATTCAATTCAGGTGTGATCTAATACGTGGTAAGCTTCCAAATATGTACAAAAACATAGGTTTCGAGGAAAAATTTGGGGCGCTTCTTTCTGGAAACTCGCTCCATATATCTTAGGTAAGTCCATAACTAGCTGCTCACAGTTGCGATGTGCAACATTCATTTTTAAATCACAGTGCATAAATGAGTTGGGTAGTACATTAACTCCCATATTTCTGGCCAGACTGTATGAACATTTTAGTCTGGGCCTAGCCCTGAGATTAACAAATTTCTTGACCAGGGCATGGCACACGTGTGAGTTACGTTTGTTGTGTGAAGTGTCTATGAACTTCGTGTAGGCCTACCCAGTGACAGTGGTGCATATTTTTTTTTTTTTTGGGGGGGGGGGGGAGGGAGCAGCCTTACTTGGTATTTAACTTGCCAAGAATTTGGTTTACCCAGACCTATTGAAGAATAGGCTAGTCTAAGTCGAAGAGTAAAACTAGTAAGAGTCTAGCTAGGCCTAGCTGGCCTAGACAGTCCTGCCTAGACATAGCCACTCTCTTATCTATTCAACGTGATCAAGGCCCATATCAATATTAGCTGAAACATTGGTTTTCATTAAAACGCAAAAAACTATGTCCCCGTAGTCGTAGACAAAACTTCACACAACTGTAACAGCTTCATTTTCTAGCTAGGCATGTTACTGTTATAGTCTAGCCAGCCAAAAGCTAGGCAAGGCCATAAATAATCCAGTGCTTGACCTCAGCCAGGCTATTATTTATAACCATGCATACAGATTGGTTGTTGATTTCCAGGAATAAATCCCCAGTTATGTCTAGATGAAAGATTCCTAGCTAGGAAGTCTAGGTTGAAGTCCTAAGTCAACAAGAACGCTATTTCCAGCATGTCCCAATAACGTTTAACATAACACGTTGTGTATCATAATGTCTGACTTAATGGTAGTACTCCTTTCCTTCACTACTGCAGTAGCCTATTTTAAATAGGCAAACTTTGCTAGCATGGAGGGGCGTTGAAACTCGCTTACAATCTGCCCCTGTGCGCTGTGAGCAACTAAACTAAGCATACAAGGAGGTTGCCGATTTAACAGCGACATCCCAACTCCGTGTTTCCGCGCATGTCCACTCATCATGATCATACTTTGCCATGATTGGATTGTCATATATGACTACAAATGGTTGTTTCACTTTGTGAAGTTTATTCTTTCAACATTTCTGCCTAGCTGCAATTATTTGTATAATGTTTTACACTGTGTCCGTTAATCCTTTGACTCCCTGCTTGACTTTGTTTTCTCTAAAAAGGATCTTGATTCTTGAAACGAAAAAGCTAACAAATCGTATTTTATGAGCATAGTGAAAAATTATTTTTATATTTGATTGAGAACAACAATATTTAAAATTTATGATTGAGCTTTATTCAGTTTTTTTATAATTACGAGCTAATCCTAGTTGTAACATCTATACCGTCCATTAAGGTAGTTCACTTCATCATCTCGCTATATTAAGCTTTTCTTTCCAAGATCAAGCCTTGATTTTTTTTCTCTAAACTCTTTTACCAACCCCATGTTGGGCCAAAGAAGCTATACACAATGCGTCAATATATTGTTTTGCGGAGATTTTAAAACCCTACTGCGCATGGAC
Organism: Ophioderma brevispina; assembly: GCA_023653785.1. Classification (NCBI taxonomy): domain Eukaryota; kingdom Metazoa; phylum Echinodermata; class Ophiuroidea; order Amphilepidida; family Ophiodermatidae; genus Ophioderma; species Ophioderma brevispina. The sequence goes on from JAMKCH010048840.1 coordinate 8,110, forward strand.
ATCGTAAACACGATCAAGTCTAGATTTGTTGAGCTTCCTACACTATCGAAGTTGTTTAATTATTCCAGTATAATTTTTCAAATATCATCACAGCATTATCATAGTTTTAATTTTAGCAAACAATTACATAAAACATGAATTTGGCGAGAAAACAAAATATCCAACAAATGAAAATTAAAATATGAATTGTTGAATATCTGACTATAAATAAAACTTCAATATAACAAATTTAAAGATGGCGCGCCCCTGTTTCGTACCGTCATTAATAACTCCATGGAGTTAATGGTAAGAACGAAAAGGGGGATCAAATGAGGTCCGGTATTTTTTAAACCTGTCCGACTACTAGATTTTCAATAGCTGTACGCGATTGTCTATAAGAGCTGCGCTTCGCTCTCGCTTATTAATGTTTTTTGGAATTGTTTTGGAATTTATTATAAAAAGGTCCATAGCTTCTAAAATGGCTTTCTGACATCCCATCAATATAATGTATTACCATCTTGATTCATTAGATTACTAGAATTGGAATTGATATACTGGTCAGCCCAGTTTTTCAATGATGTTGTAACCCTTCATTGTCACTCTCCGAATAAAAAGGTCTTACGTGGCGTTTTGCTTATGTACCTCGGTTTAGTGCTCACGATAACACTTGGGCCTCCGTCGGTATCCCTATCCAGTCCCCCCCCTGATCGCTCCACAAGAGTAGGGTTAGAGGTGAAGAAGAGATTCGCAAATACTGTCCCTCCTCGTGGGGGTCGCACAACCTGCTCAAATTAAAATCATTCGCAATATCCAACATCTGGTGAGAGAGGTTGACGTATACCCCACCATAACGGCGGCATGCAGATCCCAGTCCACACTAGGGAGGTTGAGTCCCCCACCCAACACTATTTGGCCATTAACTAGATTTTTTTTATTAATTCGAGCGCCTCACGGAGGCAACTTTGAAATTTCAGGAGTGGTACCCAAACTTGTGGGATCGATAAAATGAATCAAGAGTGATGTCTTTGTCCCTTGAATTTTAATGGTAACCCAGATGACCTCGCACTTGGTATCTAGTTCAACCACGGTGAGTAGCACTCGTCGCATTCCGAAGGGCAATGAGTACACCACCCTTGATTACCTAGGCACTCTGTCCTTACGGACAACTGAAAAATGCGGTGGAAATAACTCGCTACTATCCACATCACTATCAAGGTGTGTTTCAGTGCCTATGATGACATCAGGGCAATAATTATCAATACTACAGCAGGTCGGGCAACTTACCCCGATACTACCAAATTCATTACCAGATTTTTAGGATTGTCTATTTCTACCCGTGTTAGGTTTGTTTTTATCGAGAGCGTAGGTTGACTTACCATTGGATGTACTTTTGCCACTCAGACTAGTACTAATAGTGGAAAACCCTGTACTGGGTGACCTTGTCCCACTAGGAATTTCCTGGGGGGAAGACGTGGCAAGGGGAAAGCCAAATGTCACTACTATTGCTCAACGGAAAAACTGTTACTCAAATCCAACCAAGTATCAGAAAAATGGGAATTGGCATAGTTCGGACTGCCACAATTATTACAAAACCAAGAAATATTGCTGTCTGGAGTATTTCATAACTATGCGTAAGTCCATACTCCATACAAATCAACTGATACCACTGAGCACACCTGTTCACACACTGCTAAATTTCCGTAAATTAAGAAAACAGATTTTCCGTAAATTTCCGAAAATCCTGTTTGAGAAACATAATCAATACAAAAAGAAGAAAGAGACAAGAAAAGGTGAGGTTTAAGCGAAAGGGGAAATAAAACAGAAGGGGCGCAAAGGAAAAGGGTAAAGTGAACAGTTCGTGAAGAGAAAAGAGGTAGGTGGCCACAATGGGCGGTGGAAGAGAAGAATAGGAAATTAAACAGGATAAGGGGGAGAACGGTGAGAAAGATGATAAGACGGAAAGACTTGAGTGGGGGAGTAAAAGACGGGAGATAGAGGTGAACAAGAAAAGGAGGGCAGAGGAAAGGAGGGTAAAGGTCGGGGAAGGGGGGAAACATGGGGGAAAAGGGAGGCGGAGGATGAGAGGACGGGGGATAAGGTAGGGGCGCAAAAAACATAAAAATGTGAATTACGGAATATTCCAAACATTTCCTGGCAGCAATATTTCCGACGTTTTTTTTGGTTCCGTATTTTAAATTACGGAAAAATTCTGTTAAAATCCATTTTTTTTCCGTAATATGAACAAATTTTCCTGTAAAATTACTGTCAAGTTCGTTAAATTACAGAAATTTCTGTAAATTTTACCCCTAAAAATGTTCTGGAAATACTGCTGCCATAAATTTTCCGTAATTTACGGAAATTTTTTTAACATTGCAGCACGGAGCTCTTTGACCCCGCTTTGCTGCTTTATGCAGATGTTGCAGGGATATTTTGGTTGTAGGGCCCAGGGTTAGGATGTAAGTCACCCGACTGCATAAGCAGTATCATAGATAAGTGGTACAACAAGGATAATCTACATTGAGAAAAATCCCTACGTTGGTCATGATTTGTGTTGCAAGTAGTGCAGAATAGTTTTTAGTACTGTGCATGTTGATAACATTTGATTTGCTGGAAGATTTGTATCAAATCGAGCAAAAAACAAAAAAACACGCGTTTTTAACCTAATTTTAAAAATTAACATGATTAAGTTCATTATCATGTTGGTGCGATGCAAAGTCAGTTTCAGAATAAGTCCGTTTGCGATCACGTGTTACTACCATACATATGCTTAATGATTGATAATTTCATCGTGACCTCTGGTGTTACCTAAAGAACTCAGTTAATTAAATAACACACTATTGACTCTTAATGGCACATATAGAACATCTTGGTCCGTTATTCATGCATAAAAATGCAGAAATTACTCTTACCGTGGAGTTGTTCTTTTTCATCTCCAACCGATGTTGGAATCAGAAAATATTGCTTTATAATTTATCCAAAGACCTAATTTTTAGTCAAGATTTCGCGTTTTCGTGTTAAACGACTGACGACTTTTAAATTTGGGATTTTCTTGGCCACCACCACCACCTGTTTACGAGGTTTTTCCATATAAAAAGCATTTCCACACTAGATCTCTTTGGTAATAGTAAAAATCCCAAATGGTCAACTTTGACTTTCGCCGCAGCACCATCGCCCACTATTGAAATTCAACTTCGTATTCCTTTACGTAACAAGAAGGCACCATTAACATCTAATTGCATTTAAGGTAGTTTCTGCACCTTACTCTTATGAACCACAGCGATGGATACACCAAACGCCTTTCCACCGTGTACAGACTCATACATGTGTATGTGGTATTTTGGTGGCTTTCCTCTGAGCATTCCTCGCCAAGGAGCGCATCAAGTAGGCATTTAACAAGGAGTCATTTCATCGCGTGTTGTATCCTATGTTGGTCATGGATTGTGGTTTGCAGTATGTAAAAGAGTTTTGTACGTGGGCATTTTGATAACATTTGAATTTGCTGGAAAGAATTGTGTCTTTCAAACTTTCGAGGCCAAAAACAACATTGATCAATACTACTGGCATGATCATGATGCTTAACCCAATTAAGTTCATTATCATGGTGGTGCGATTGCAAAGTCATGTCAAAATAAGTCCGTTTGCGATCACTGTTTACGACCAACATATGCTGTAATGATTGATAAAATTTCATCGTGACATCTGTTGTTTATACTCTAAAAGAACTCAGTTTTAATTAAATAACACACTATTGAATCAGTTAATGGCACATATAGAACACTTGGTCCGTTATCATGCATACCAAATGCAGAAATTAACTGCTTACAGTGGGATTGTTTTTTCATCTCCCCAACGATGTTGGAATAAGAAAATATTGCTTTTATTTATAAAAAGACATATTTTTAGTCAAGATTTCGCGTTTTCTCTACGTGTTTAAATAATGACGACGTTTAAATTTGGGAGTTCTTTGGACTACCACCACCACCTTGTTTACGAGGTTTTTCATATAAAAAGATTTCCACACTAGAATCTCTTTTGGTAATAGTAAAAAAAGTCAAATGGTAACTTTGACCTTTCGCCGCACAACCATCGCCGCAATATTGAAATTCAAACTTCGTATTCCGTTACTAGCAAGAAGCACCATTAACATAAACATCTAATTGGGCTATTCCCCAGATTAAATTATGCCCGTCCCCCCATAGAGGATAGAAAAGTTGATGCCTGGACATTTGGAAATCCTCACAACAATACCAGTGGTCTTATGGAATCCTGGAAACCGTTTGTATGTTGCCCGATGGTTGAGGAATCTGATTACGATGAAAAAAATAAGGATTTCCTCTATCATCCAACAATTTTCTGAATTCCAATACATGAAGAAGAAACTAATTCCATAGAGGAGTAGTGTTCAAAAAGTTTTAAAATCTTGGAATGGGTCCAGTCACAATTTTCCTGGATTCCACAGAAGGTTACAAAACGTAGGAAAATGTGATCAAACTTTTTTTTCTGGAATTCCTGTGGGCCTATCCTATACACCAATTCTATTTCCATATAAACTTTGTTCAAAAAAATATAACTGAAATCTGTACTGTTTAATTGATGCAATTATGGTATAATCTTAAAACTACCAATGATGAGACCACCTTTTTTCTGCCTCTCTCTCTCTTTAAAAATAACATACTGGATTCAATTCCTTAGGGGAGGATCTGAATAGAGGGTTCCTTTCTATATAACCTGGGAAAATAGGGGTTTTAGTTGAACTTTCCGCAATTTTGTGATTTCATTAGTTTAATAGCACACACAATTTAAAAACAAAAGACAACAAACAACACAAACAGGGTGCAGTGGCGGATTTTAAGGAAAGGTCCTGGTCAGCAGCTTAAGTTGGGGCCTTTTAGTGTCGTGATAGACTCAATATCTCAATTGTATGCGACTAGGGAGTGGCTGAGCGGGCCTTTAGAGCAATATTTTAGGGGACCTTGTCAGCAAGGCTGCTGACCCTGCTGACTCTTAAATCTCCGCCTTGCATGGGGTGATTGAGTTTTGTGTCATGAAAATCCTGAGTTGGTAAAAAAATCATGAAAAACGCGTAAAAATTGACCTTAAAATGCGTTGAAAAAATAAACGGGGTCCAATGAAGGCTCAATGTAGGCTTTAACTTTCCCAAAATATGGACCTCTCCCTTTGATGTTGGAGTATAGTTTATGATACCCGAATATACAAAGTCCAGTTTCATGTTATAGTTTTACATGAACAACTAATTGAGCTTTGGTCCTTGGTTGATGAGTGTTTATTCATGCTGAGAGGGTATGCTATGTTATACAACACACCCATGTAATTCAATCAAGGTTATTGCCAAACATCACATATATGGCCTTGCCACACGATCATATACCGTACAGTCCAATATGGGCTAGTCCACTAGGACATGTGTGTGCAGCTGGTCGTATAGCGACCTTACTTTTACTTGGCCTTGTATTCGCTCTAATTGCGATGTTTTGTTTGTGACCTCTGTATAGTATTTTGGTCCCCTGAATCTCGCGGTCTAATATTTTGTGTTTAAGATTTTTTGTTGTAAACAGCCTTTTTTTGATCATTTTTTTATTTTTGGGGGTGGTTTATTTCTTACTGATTTTAAGTATTACAAGATCTCGTCGCTGTGAGACGACTGCACTATCAAGAAGAGCAGAAGAACGTTTTCTAACTTGTATATATGTGAGTGTAAGTAATTTTGCTGCAAAAATTGCCATTTTTGTTTCAAACTAGGAGTCTATATGGTTACAGAAATTACACTGACCTTTATGTGGCCAATGCTGGCAAGCAATGAAAACGCAAAATCAGAATCACTGAATTTTTTGTATGAACAATCTTTTCTTGACAACATTAACAAGGCTAACAAAAATTAGGTGCTATGATCCAAATTGCACCTTTAACATAAATAGTTGCTATGGGTTTATGACCGAGCCAAGCTGTTGTCCGCTTAACAGCAACATGTTTTCCTCCTTGGAAGGCCATACTTCTCAAAGATCATAAACAATTTACACTCCAAATTTTCACATAGGATGTTGGCACAAATTGAACATCATAGTAATGTGTGTAAATATGTGCAAATATTGAATCCATACTTGGACGAAACATTAAATAAATAATACAAATCCTGCAAATTAAATTATATCATGCTTAAAGATAAAGTGTATAAAGTTAATATGTACCCGTCCATTTTTTCATTCTTACTTGATACTAGTGGTAGGTCCAATGCGACTCTGGAACTGCACAGTAAAGAGGACTGGATTGTAAAATTGGTCAATTTTTAATGCCCGGGGAGGGGGCACTTGTATTCAAAAGTGGAGATGAATTTCGTGGACAAGAAAACGCATAAAAAGGGTGTCTAAGCGATGTACTCGGTGTACATCGTGTAGGGTGTCCAAACCCAAACTATGAAAAAAGGTAGTTTTTTTCTTAACCCTGAATTGTCATGTTAGATCGTCATTAAGCAGGGATCAAAATCACCAAAATATTGTACCTCATAACTTGGAATAAAGCAACGCAGAAAATAAGGGTATAAATTTACGAGTCAATGCCTGCGGTACTTGTTAAGGGTAGCATAAAACAGATAAAAATATTGTTTAGGGTAGTTTTAGCTTGTGTTTTTTTAGTCGGTAAAATACGTGTTTAGAGGTGCCTTTGAAAGTTCATGTTCACGCATCATATCCACCATTGCATACAAGTGGCCCCCGGGTTTTAATGGTTAGCTTTGAAATTAAATAAGTATGTTGGGAAAAGATGTCAACATGGCCCAAATAATTGGTTTATCCTTTGCATGTTTTGAATAAGGACTTTGCATTTTAGCTATTGATCTTACGAGTTACGGCATACCAGTTTGCTTTGGTTTTGGCATTCTAGTATACAGTGCTGTTAGTCTGGGAGTTAATACCAGTGCCAAGTTAGTTTTTTTTCATTAGAATTTTGTTTCAGTAATTAAGGAGGATAATCCGGACATCTATCCTCAACGAACACCCTTCCTCCTAGATCCCGCAGTGCCTCTCACTCTTTCCAACCCCTTCCTCACCGGGGACTCCTCACTTCCTGCTTCCTTTCTCTCCTGATTCGATGAGTTTCATGATTCTTCTCTAAATTTTCATCAGAATATCATTTAGCTCCAAGAAATGAATATCAAGTTTACCCACAGTGGAGAACCCTCAATTGTTTCAGTGAATGGGACCAAAAATGTTTCTTCAGACACTTCCAGAAATAATTAAAATCATTAAATGATTATTGTGCTTTACTATATTTTTTTATTATGTTTTACTCTTCCCTTTGACTTTTACTGTTTTAAATTGGTGTATATTCTAAATGGTCTTTTGTTTTGTCATTTCATTTCATTTTTTAAATGTTGTATATTTTGAGCTTTAAAAAAATATATCTATAATCTTATGTAGATTTGTATTTTAATATTGTACAGCTAACGCTTTTCAGCATAATGCTTGCTTGTTAGCTGTTTCTATACCTGAACATAAATAAATAAATAATATAAAATAATAACATTTTTTGGCTTTTACTTGAAGCATACTAAAACCTTCTGCAAGTGGGGCTCTAAAATTGTGTCAGAACCCTTTTGAAGTTCTATAAAAGAAACTTTCTGTCATAAAGCAAATGTAAAATCAAAATTCGTGAAATTACAATCCAATTGGAACTTTGAATTAAATTTTGAAGATTTCTTCCCCCCCCCACATGTTTTTCTGACTAATTTTATATTTTTTGATTCATCGTGGAACAATCATTTTGAATATTTAAAAACATTTACTTTTTTTCAAACCCACAAGAGTCAAAAAGAAGCATACTTTTTACCAATTTTTAAGTAAGTTGGGTTTCACCTGATGGGTGAAAATTAAAATAAAGAGTATATAAACTTTAAAATTACTTTCACAAACAGTTATAGGCAGTTTAACTAGGAGAATTTTTCGAAGCGTATCTGAATCCATAATGAAGATCTTTAGGCCATGAACTTTAGGTACCCAATAGTTTTCGGTAAAACATGATGAAAAATTTAAATCTGTCTAATGCCATTAAGAACTTGCTGTTTTAGACCGTAATGTCAGACATTGGCACTTTGCATGTTCTCAATAGTCAGTTATGCATGCCATCGACTCCGGTACAATTTAATTTTTTTCCCATAAATTTTAACGATGTCAGTACGGCACTATAGCCAGCGTGTGTTCGTGTTATTTTGATAGACTTTTATGGATTGCCTCTGGAACTCTGTGTTGGTATTAGAAACGTTATTATTTTGGGAGATATATAGTAAATAATACTACATGAAACAAAGATTGGATTGTAGGAAACATAGTTATGCGGGTTCAAAGATCGATAATTTTATGTATGATGAAAACATTGTCTAATTCTTCTTATCTGAATAGTACAAAATACACTCAATTTATGGGTAAAAAAATCAACATAATCTCCTAAAATTTTTCCTCGACCAATCTGAGCTGAAGCCTACCAGCCAACATTTCATTGCTAGCGTATGCAAGCCAAATGCTCAGCCATTCGATAAACTAAGTTTCCGCGATAACTTTTTTCGGTGAAAAACTTTAGTTTTGCACGAACTACTGACAATACTTTTTTTAAAGAAAAAATATGAATTTTCCACTATAAACTTAAAATTTTGCGTGATAACTGTTTATATTAGCCAAAAAACCATAACTTATCACCAAAATATTATGAGAATTTTTTAGACACTTCATCAACCACACAACATACAATGACAGTCAGTGAAAATTCACTGACCATCCAGATTTGAACCTGGGACCCTTCGGTTTCCCGAGTCCTATGCTCTATCAACTGACTTATGAGTAAGATTGGAAAAAGCAGTGAAATGTTTATTCTACAGGCCCTTCATTCAACCCGGATGTCATTTATGTTGAAGTTCTAAAAAATTCTTCATAATATTCTTACCCCACATGTTTGAGCTATTTCTTCTTATTTATTCGAGATGAACTGTGGTTTTAATCGGTACAACAACCTAAAAATTATTTTCAACAACGGCTGGTCATTTTGACCCATTTTTTGAGTCAGTATGTACCGACATAAAACATGGGGTAAAAAGTTGACACCTTTTGGTCAAACCGTGTGGAAAGTCCCTTTTGGTGGTCATAATTTTGACCCCAATTTTATTGGTGCATGTTGACCTTGGCGTTTTTGGTATGTAGAGATCCTAAACCCCCTACTTTTTGAGGTGGGGATGGGCAATATAATCACCCCCTTCACTTTTTTCATATCTCTTTGTGCAGTAAAAGAATGTTTTTGTATTGTATCGCGTTGAAAATGGTGGTATTATGAGTCCGATTTTAGCAGCATTTTAAAATGCTGTATTTTTCCCTTGGACAAATTGTCTCTAGGCCGCGCTTCGCAGGCCAAACATAACGTTGTTATCATATCATTTCGCCATCCCCACTTCTTACATGGATTTCTTTTTCCTGTCCCTGTCCTGATTAACGTCAGTTTATCACCTGAAAAACAAGGCTTTTCAGTTAAAAACTTGGTTTTAGACAATTTAGTTTTATCATCGATAATTATGTTTTTTTTTCGAAAAGATAAGTTTTCATTTGATAAGCTGAGTTTTGGGTCCAACTTGGGGATTGAAAAACACTATTTTAAATCACTTGAAAAAAAGTTTTCTAAAAGAATCTTGGTTTATCACAGATAAAATCCGTTTATGTACTCTTTCATTTGAAAAACTTATTTTATCAGGCGATAATCATTTTTCGAAAAACTAAGTTATCATTTTGATAAACTGAATTTACTGTCGAAAAACCTTGTTTATCCGAAATTGAAAAAACAATTGTTCACTTAGGCATTGGAAACTGTTTTATCTCACTTGAAACCTAAGTTTTCGACATGTTTTTATCACCGATAAACTTTCGAAAACACATGAGTTTATCAGTCGATAAACGGAGTAAAATTTAAGAACTTTCAGCCTAAGTGATGGGTGCATGAGTAAAAAGGCAAAGTTCCTCAGCTATTAGGGTTTTGTCAGGAGGAATTGTGGTCACAGGGTGGAATGGAGTACAGACCTTTTCTATTGCTATCCCGAAAATTTTTGTCAATGATCGTGAACAAAAATCGTGATGCCTTCGAACTGTTTCTCAACACTTTAAAAAAATCATACATTTTCATTTATTTGCTTGTCTGAAACGTGGTTTTAATGAAGATCTTTCTAATTCTTTTTGTGGATAACTTAACCCTGTTTAAAATTTTACTCCGCAAAGAACGTACAAGTGGGGGGTGTCGCGTGTTAGGTCCATATTCTCTGAATGTCAAGAAAAGCGATGACCGTTATTAATCCAGAAATGAAACAACGAGATTAATCACAGCGAGTCGGTTTTTGTTTGAGATAAATAACCAAAGGCAAAAAATTTATAATTGGTAATTCCTACCGTGCCCACAGAACTGACGAGAATGTTTTCAATAATGATCTTAGCAATTGTTTAACAAGATTTACTAATGAAAAACAAGCAATGTTATATCGCTGGTGAATTTAATTTTAATCTTTTAGATCAAATACTGATAATAGGTAATGATTTATTATGTGTTTCTATAACGCATAATATGTTTTCCCTCTCATTGACAGGCCAACACGCATCACACCCACTTCCGCACAATTCCATCTAGACAATATTTTTACTAAGGTTTTAACCCATCAGATCTATTCTGGTATTTTATTACCGATATAACCGATCATTATCCCGTCTTTTAATGTACAAACACGTTGCTCAAGCACACAACCACAGCAACATCAGTTCCGATCATATAGCCAAGGCAAATATTAATTTATTTAGAAATAGAATTCAATTAGTTAACTGGGATACGGTCACCAGTGAAGATGAACCTAATGCAGCATACAACACTTCTGTGAATAAATTTAGTAATATTTACTAACTTTTTTTTCTCCACTACGCTCTGTCCCGTCTGATTATTCCAAAGCAGCGCACTCCTCGCAAGCCAATGGATCTCAAATACCATATTAAAATCTATTATCGTAAAAACAACTCTATAGAAAATATTCTCAACCACCCATACACTAAACCAAAACAAACTTGCAACGATATCGTAACCACTTTACCTCATAATACGGAACAGCTAAAAAACCAATACTTTTAACTGACAAATAAATGATACAAGCATAATCTCAACAAACTTGGAACATACTATATAAACTTATGGTTCGTGAACAAGCATCATCTCAAACAAAACTTTTTATATTACTAATACCGAAGAGTCGATCTAAATTATTATTGCTGATAGCTTAATGATTATTTTTATTACAAATATTGGTTCTAATTTGTCTGACAAAATTCCTGAAACCAAGGCCGATTTTCATGACTACCTTAAATCGTACCCAATCACCAGTTCATTCTTTATTTTATATCCCCTACTGATTTACTGAGTTCTAGATATTTGTAAGTTGCTTAATTCTGAGTCCAGCCCAGGGTCAGATGGATTAAGCTTGGGATAAATTAATCTGTATTGACACTATTGCCCTCTACCACTTTTTATATATTTAATCTTCAATAATAGTGGAGTTTTTCCTACAAAACTTAAAATTGCTAAGTTTGTACCAATCTTTAAATCTGGTAATTCTGACCATTTGGGTAATTATCTCGCCCAATCTCTGTTCTAAACTAACCGGCTTTTTCTAAAATTTTTGAGCATATTATTCATGTAAGGCTTTTTAACTTTATTTCTCATAAAAAATAACAAGAAAAAAAAAAAAAAAAAAAAAAAAATAACCACCTTTTAACAAATCAATACAATTTGTTTCAGAAAGATTCCTCAACTATATGGCTGTATTGGGAAGCATATAACGAAATTGGCACTGACTCGGATAGAAACTCCATACATTAGGATATCGGACCTCTCGAGGGCATTCGACACCATAAATCACACCATTCTTCTTGACAAATTAATGCATTATGGTGTTAGGGGCATTGCCTTCGATTGGTCAGGAGTTATCTTACTGATAGAACTCAGTATGTTTCTTTTAACGGTGTGGATCTACAATTAAAAACAATTACTATGGTGTGTGCCCCAAGGCTCAATTCCTTGGCCCTTTGCTTTTTATTACTATACCTTAACTATATCATATACTCTCCTTTCCGATAAAATGTCTTTTTTTATATATGCCGATGACACCAACATCGTCATTTCTGAACGTAATATCGACCGTCTTGAAAATGTCGTTCATGAAGGGCTTACTAGAATATCAGTTGGTTTTAAATGTATCAAACTATCTCTCAATATTAGCACAACCAATTATATCTTGTTTAAAACCGGCATAGTACACGTTCTTCCTATTTGAGCATTAAAATTTTCTGAATAACAAGTTTTCCCATTCAAAAAGTAACTCATTCTAAATTTCTCGGCGTTTATATTGATCGTATCTTGATTGGAGGTACCATACAACACATTAGCAACATTTGTCGAAATCTACTGGAATTTTGTAATAGGTAAGGCATACTTAACTAGTGATACCTTGTTCTCACATCTAATAAGACACTTGTATACCGTATCTAAATTATTGTTGTAATCATATGGGGTGACTTTAACAATTTGTAATCTATCTAGTTCCAGATTTAAGCAAAGGAAATTATCAGACTCTGTACAAACTCCTGTGGCGGCACACTCAGCACCTTTGGTTCATCAATTAAAAACTCTTACTGTGGACATATCCATAAATTTATAAGGCCTACTTTTATTTACAATTTTGTTACAATTTCCCATCCAACTTTGTTAATTTCTTTGTGTCGAATAAGCCCAATCATAGTTAGGTACCAGAACCTCACACTTATTTTACCCAATGAATTTCCAAAACTGATCTGCCATAAATACTATGAGAGGCAGGGCCCTTCTGTGGAATGAATTTCAAGATTATATTGAAATCAAGCACAGTCGTTATTCAAAATATTATACTCGTCCATCTGTTACTTCTTATCAATAACTGTTTTTTTTAATTATCCCCTTAGCCAGGGAAGTGATTCTTATGTTTCCTGTTGAGCGCGCGTCAGATTGCCGCTGTGGCAAAAATTTCATTATTTTGTGGAAAAAAAATTGCTTTCTTGAAACTGATAATAAAAACACATTTTTCAGTTGCTCAAATATTCAATTATCCCCGTCTGATCCTTTTTAAATTCCCTTTGGAGAAGTTCACGGTATAACCATAAATATTGAATTTCCTTCCTCCGGATTTTTGTCCCGCATGTCATAAATACTTGGGTGCAAATGTTGATCTTGATTTTTAAAGTTTTGAGAAATAACTCTTCAAATACCCCTGTTTTTGTTAATTAAGGCACTTGTATGTAACAACTATAATGTCCGCATGTATTCAAGATCTTTTAATGTAATGCTGAAATGGCAGTAAATAATGAAATGATCGTAATAAATGACTAAGAATCGTACCCCTCTTCACCTTTTAAAAATCTCCAACAGAAACTAAGAGTCAACTTCCACCAATTGGCCTTATAATAGGGCATTGTGAATACTTTATGTATGTAATTTGGTCAAATTTATATATATTTCAATATATTGCACACCGATGGTATTTTAATATCATAATCAATATACTTGCCTAAATTAGCCAACATGTTAGTGCTGGTCTCACTTGTGTCCTGTCTGGCGTGTCACAACCAATGTCCGGCGGTAAGTTGACATTGGTATTTTTTGTCTTTTGCACCTTTATTACATGTTAAAAAAGGGGGAGTCACAATTCCGAGCTTTGCTCTATTGATATCTCCTACCACATTTGTATTATTATTGTTATTATCTAAAATTTGTATTTGAATTTGATGTGGTAAAATAAAGAAACTGAACTGAAAAGAAAGAAACTGAATGAATGACCTGAGCTAATAATTTTGGAGGGTGTGCAAATTTCGTGCAGTGCCATTTTTCTAGAAATCCAATATTGCCCGTAATCACTCTCAAATTCATTCAATGGCCATAATTTATGCACTAATCCAGGTTTTAAAGCCGAGGAATCAAAAAATATTTGGACCGGTTATTAAAACGTGATTTGATCAACAAACATTACCATTCAAATCCAATATGGCCAACCCTAAAACCCAATATCCGCTGAAATCATTCAAGTGACCATAACCATCAAGTATTGTATAGGGCATAATGCTGCGCTCTATACCCAGTGAACCATATCTGACATTTCAAGTGTGTTAACAAACTTACCAATCAGATGGAAGCCAATAGGCTGCCTTTTAGATCTTTAAAACCTACGAATTGTCATATCGTCATAATATACTGGCCGTCATTTTGAATTTTAAAGTATGTTTTCAAAACAAATATAACCAGATAACGATTTATTAAGGCTCAAAGACATACATCTCATACTTTAATTTAAACTTAATAATCATTTGGGGTGTTTTAACTAAATACAAACACAGATCTAAAAAAAAAATCACCTATTTTAGTTTTAAAGAACGTAAAAAGGCAGCCACATTGGCCCCCATCTTAACATTTTTGCATGTTTAAAAGAAACAGAATTCATAAAGATAAGAATGTCAAATGTCAATACTTATTCCCATATTAATTGTACCCAATTAATAATAATAATTAGTTGATGTAACTACAATATAATACCATATAATGTAGGTTTTACTATTTTAAAAGGCGCTGTATTGGCTGCATCGTGAATTTTGAAAATGTCCATTACAGTAGACTGGCAAATAATGGTTTCCTAGTGGATCAAATACATGTACCTCATAAGTGGTAAAACGCATAAAGCATGCATATAGACCTGGAATCAAGCCTCTAAACTGCAAAATGTGCAGAACACTGACGTGTCCGGCTGCGTTGGAAATGCATTCTAGAGGTGTTAAAGTATCACTTGCAGAGTGTTATCAATTGTAACAGATTTTGAACACCTGAGAACATATTCTCGGTGTTTCAGCATGTATCACTTAGCGTAAATAGGATAATGGAGGTGTTAAGATCATTTTAATGATTTCCGCGAGAGCATTTTCGACTTTTGAGGGCCGGCCTATTTGGATTTTTGTGGCAAAGTATATGATCAAATCCTTTCACACACAACACTTTCCCTCGTGCTTAAAACACCGGAGTACCAGAAAGATTTGTCTCTATCGCGGAAAATACTTAAGGGATTATTAGTGATTTTGGACATGGGAGCAGCATATTGGGATTTCAAAAATGGCACTGTAACAAATTTTGCACACCCTCCAAAACTTTATTTGCTTAGGTCCTAATGACTAAAATCTATCAATAGAAAAAAAGTCTGTACTTTCCTTCCCATCCTTAAGGCTGTGTGCCTAAACCTCTACCTGACTATATATATAGCAGGCAGGATAGGAGGATGTGCGTTTTTGGGGCCCCATTAAGCTATAAGTGGGGCCATTATATCCTTCACTGTTACGGCTGGAAATATGTTTGCTATGGTACTCGTTGCAAAAATATCAACCAAAATGTCAACTTAAAAAGCACGCATAACTTTTTCTCAACCTAAAAATTACAGCTATAGTTTTGAATGTCCTTGACTTGTTTATAATATTCATTATGAGACAAGGCTATTCCATATATATTATTCTTTTTTAAACTAAAACGGCTTGAAGCAAAGAATTTTATGTCTCTAAATTTCTTCGATTCAAATTATCTAATTGGATTGCTATTAAGGACAAATTTGTCCTCCGTTTTAATCTAAGAAATTTAGAGAGTATAAAGCAAGGGTTATTACCATTAATAATTTTTCTACTTAAATCGCTCGTTTTGGTATTCCAAGGTGTTTTAATAATAATAGTATACTCTCTATAATCGGGTGATTTATGGGTCAAAAATCGCTCATCGCAATTTTAACAACTGAAAAAAACATGACAAAATGAAAAGCTTCCCATTTTTATTTGAGAAAGATAATATATTTTGTAATTAATAAATTAACTGACCTCTAACAACACTTATTTGGTTTATGCTTGCGACACTTTTTTAAATAAAACTAAAACAACATTAGATGTTATATGAAAATTGCAAAGAAAAGAAAAGGTTCTGCAGATTTTCATACGAGAAAAAGGCAATTTCCCTTGGCCTAATTACCAAATAGTATGTTTAACTGTTAACTCAAAGGCCATGACGATGTTAAAATTTGATTATAGTGCCTCAAGTTACACAGTGATAACAATTAAAATTTCTCTCAATTGCACTTGATCGGTTGTATAACATCTACGATCATGTTTCGAAGGTTTGTTGGTCAAACAAGTAAAAAAGAAAAACCAAAAAACAAAATATGTTTGAATTGCCGGTTAGGCATAAAAAAATGTTTGTTTGGCGTAACCCGACCGACCCTAAAAAAAAACAACCTGCCAACTCAAAGGGTTTTTATGAAATTAAGCACAAATTTAACATCCCCTTGTTTAGCAAGCAAAAATGCTACACATTTTAAGTTAACTGCTGCCACAAAATTTGGCTTGTATGGCCCATTTGTTACAATGCCCAAATATATAAAAGCCTCCCCTTTGTGATAAAATTGTAAAAACTGCTATACAAATTTTCCAAAGGAATTTGCACACTGCTTGGAAACCATCTCCATTGACCCAACATCAGCCGGGCTCTTGCCCCCCCTTTCATCACCTATCCTATGTTATCTGCCCCCTGTCTATCCCTTCCCCCCGTTGGCGCTCGGAGTTCCGTGCATGTGCGTGTGTCTCCCCCGGCTCCTCCCCTTGGGGTGGTCCCCCCCTCTGGTGTCCGCCCGCCCGCCCCCTTCCTATTCCCCCCCTTCTTGCCCCCTTCGTTGGCCGTCTTCCCTTTTTTCGACGTCTCGCTGCTCTTGTTCTTCTCTGCATACCTCTTAGAAAAAAAGTGGGCACCTTTGAAGGCTACCCTGGTGTTTCTGTCTCTGTGACTATGCGAGGCCTAATAGGCCAAAGAAACAGACAATAAGGCCTCGAGAATGCTTCCTTTTTGTTATGTTTTCGATGTATATTGAAAGGTTTAAGCAAAGCTAAAGCCAGTTGTTTCTTTTTGGTCTCTAAAATAGATGTATTTCTTGGCTTAATACCATATTTTTTTGTTTTCTAAAAAGAAAACTCCATAAGAGAGTGCGTTATTAAACTTTATTCACATTGTTATAGTAGATTTCCAAATAAAGGGAGACTCATTAAAAATTTTAGATCTGTCCATTCACACCGTGAGAAAAGGGAAATATTTTAATGGTAAGAAAGTATGTGGGTACTCAACAAAAATATAGTACTGGAGCTAGTAATAAAGTTGCCATAAAATCATTGTTCACATCTAAGATACTTGGATGTTTTTCATTAAATGATGAACACCAGCGAAATATTGTTATTGAACATAACTTACCTTTGACACTACAAAATATCATCTTTATCACAGAGTACTGGAGAAATAATGATAATTATATCAATGCACATATAAAACACAACTAAGTTTTTATTGGCCATCAAAACTGGGCCCAAAATGTAAAGAGATTACCCAAATTGCGGATTGGACAATGTCCTATCATAACAGACCTTGGAGCAACTGAATGGCATCGTTTACCAGAAGTAAGGCCGATTAGGTAAAGTAACTTCGTACCATGGACACAATACGTTTTGTGATGGCAACAAAGGCCAAGTATCCGCATGGCCGGGAATTAAACCATCACCATAGGGATTTATGTATGGAGTCTCAAGTACATTTGAAATCTACTAAGTTTTGAAGTTCTGACAAGAACCAGAGAACCACTTGCTTGGCTAAAGAACAGTTTGTTTCAATAAGAACCTTAACGCCTATCTTCGAGGGGTTCTTTGTGGAACCCAATAAAATGAGTTCTGAGAAAATGGTTCTTTGATAAATTAACAAGAAACCATCACTTAAAATCCTTCAAAAGTTCTTGTAGCACCGAAAGAAGGCCCTTTTAGATGAAACTATTTAGAGCCAAAAAGGGTAAACCTTTTTTGCCCAGAAAGAAGGTTCTTATGCCTATTAAATTAGTTTCTGTATCCCTATACAAACACTTGGCTATACCAAAAGGTATCCTAACAAAAATGATATACCAAACCAACGATCCCCTGCAAAAAGGGATCGGAGAGGTAGCGTTATTTAACTTGTTAGATCCAGGGGCAATTTCTTCCTAAAAAAAGGGTAGGTCCGCTCCGTGATCTTTGGGTCGATACTGTTTAGAAAGTAGCAAAAATGGTGAAAGGCGTTAAGATGGTAGAATCGTTGAGTGCAACATACAGGACAAAAGGATTCAAAGTTGCACTTTCAAAAAGTGTAAACATATAATCTAACACCCAAATAACTGACTATTTTCCAGGGTAACCCCAATTAATTGTAAGATAAAAACAACATACCAGACAGCAATAATGTCATTTCATTTTGGCTTTTCCTCAATAGTTTTAAATAGTACACTAGAAGGCGTGTCCTAAACAGACGAAGATATTTTTGCCAGCATTGTAAATTTTTACTGAAACATAAATATAAGGGCTTTAAAAAGTATCCCGTCTCCTAGCATCGAAGTGTGGTAGTGCTAAACCATTTCAAAAACACAAAGTGCGTTTAAAACAACAAACTTGACCAAAAAACACCATTTTTGCACAAATTCTTACACGAGATGATATTCACCCTACAACCAATTATAACGACAAAGCCACAAAATGACAGTTTAAGTAATTCTACATAGGCCTACCATTTACCCACCAGACAAAAATTTTCCGATGCATGAATCAAATAACATCAAAATAAAAACATAGCGACGATCCGATAATTACTAATATTCTATAACAAAAATAGAAAAATTCAGAGAGTGAGCTGGAAATATGTCTTAACAAGGTGGTTACACCTCCATGAACTTGCTCCGGTGCACGAAAATACCAAAAGCTATCATAAAAGGCTTCTAGGTAATCATTCTCTCAGCATTTCTGGTCATTTTAGGGGAGGAAAAAAGCCGTAAGGGGGTGGTGGGTGGGATAGTTGGTGGATCCCAAGGCTATTTATGGTACATTTTGGAAAATATCATGAATATGGTTAAAGTTACAATATGTAAAACTCTATGTTATGTAACTAAGCATTTTTACGTCTAACTATGTCTATTGCATTTTAGGAGTTGATGTACACAAGCCATTACGAATGACTTGTGGACACGAACGAAAACGAATTTAGGCTGAAACCGCATGAGAAATCTGATTATACCTATTTTTTGCACACCATTTGATTTCACAATTTTCTGTGAAAACTGCCCAATGTTTCCGGCTTCGCGGACTTAGACTCGTATAACTAGTCTATGCCATTATTTAGAGCTATGACACCAAGCCATTACGAAGGACTTGTGGACACGACAACGAACGAATGTAAGATGAAAACGCAATGGACACTCTGAATATACCTACTTGTTTTTGCACAAACATTTTTGATGTTCACCAATTTTCATGTTGAAAATGCCAATTGCCGGCTCGGCGGACTTTAAGACTTCATTGGGACGCCATAATAGGTATGTCGGTACTTGGAAAGATGAGGACCATAGGTATCAATGGTAAGCCAAAATCATAACATATCATGGGGTGCTTTATAACGCATTCCCTCGAGGGGGTTGTACCCCCCCCCACCTTTTGGTAACTGCGTGTACAAAAAGGCTGCATGGGTAAACGATTTTTAAATGAAAAATACCCGGAAATTGGTTTATTCAATTGGAAAGCTTTTGGCAATTCTCGGCTTTTAAATTAAAATGTAAAACATGGAATTTCTAATTTATAAAATAAATATTTTTATTTTTTTTGTCAAAATTAAAAAAATGTTGGAATTCTGGCCAATGAATTAAAATAAAATATGGATTCCTGAAGATCTTATATAAAAACATGTGGAATTCCAGCCTCAAATTCACACAATGTCTGTAATTCCAGGCCATGAAGTGGGCGAAAAAAACCTGGATTTCCCAATCCTCTATGGGGGAAGGCATAATTATCTGGAATAGCCCCATTGCATTTAAGGTATTTTCTGCACTTACTTCTTCCTGAACCACAGTCGTATGATACCACCAAACCGCCTTTCAACCGAGTTATCTGTACAGACTCATACATGTGTATGTGGTATTTGTGGCTTTCCTCTTAGCATTCCTCGCCAAGGAGCGCATCAAGTAGGCATTTAACAAGGAGTCATTTCATCGCGTGTTGTATCCTATGTTGTTATGAGCTTTGCATAGGATGTCTTGTTAAAGGTCAAGCACCTCATCACCTCATTGAACTTAGAGTCATTGAACTTATTTTAAGTATTAATTGGAAAGTATTGCACAGCATCGGCAATTTTCAATCAATATAATTTTGGAAATTACACATTCAGCTTTATTGAAACTTGAAAGCAAACATGTCCATTCGTAAAGGACTAATCGGGGTTTAAATTTAGCGTCCCATCGAGGATACAAGTCTACGAATATGGATTTCCTTATCGTTTCTTCTTTGAAAATTACCATAAAGCGTGCACTGATAGGGATATTAAGAAATGTTTGATTTGATTAATAATACCCCGTCAGTTTCCATTATTATATTGTTTATTATATTTTTGTAAATTGATATTAACTTATCTTTGAACTTAAAGGCGGGCTCAATTGTCTGACAACTTGTGTTTTAAATAGCTAAACTGAAATCAATGGCCTTTATAAACTTTGTAATAACATTCCGGATCCGGAATTTCTGTTATACACAGTTTCCTACGGTATTGTTATATTATATATGAATGTTTACCAACTCAAAACGAACAAAATCCATTCATCTCAAATTTTGAAATAGAGCAATTTAGGTGACTATATTTAGTTCTAGTAGTATGTTTGTAATTGATATACCAAAAATATTTTAAAATCACTGAGTCAGTTTTTAATATGATGAAATTTCGGTTGTTTCCTTTTTATTTACAACATGCATACACAAACATGAAGTGATCAAAATGCCAACTAATAAAAAATAAAGCGATGCGTTATTTAATATTTCAAAAATGCATGAACATCATTCTGCGGGCTAACTTTTGTGTTTGCATTTTTTTTCTTTGTCTTATAAGGTGTTCTGCAATCAATCAAAAGAATTTAGATGAAATTTAAAACTTCAGAATGTCTTCTCCACTCCATTTAAGTTTTGATAGCCCCTCAGTAAATGCTGTGTAAGTTTTAGTGAAATTTATTTTAATACACATACTTTTTTGGAAATTGGATATTGTTGGATACGTATATTTCACCGACTCGTATTGATTTACTTTTTTTGAGCAGGCAGACTTTAAAAAACAAATAACAGAAATAGAACCTAACCTCTTTTGAGCTGTCGGAATAAGTTATTACGATCATAAGTCAATTGTTTGTTTATTTGAAAACGTCATCTTAAAACTGATAGCGCTATACTCTTTCGTTGCTTTGATTTGCAATTGAAAACCGAGAGGGGTATATTTGAAAACACGGTAAATTAGCGCAGCGTAGTATAACGTGTTGTCGCCTTGAGCTTTCTTCATTTAAAGACGTCAATAACAAATATGATAATTTCTGTGTTTCAGCAGCAGACTTAGCTTTATGATTGTTTTTACTACACTCTATTGAAATCTACAAATATTTTTCGCTTTGCCAATGTATAGTTGACTTTGACAGAAAAAAAAAGAAATCTTCCACCTTCTGAAACTACTCAAAGACTTATTGGACTTTCAACGATTGCCACTAATACCAAAATTCATTCCACTTAAAGTCAACTTTCAAGTCGGCAAACAAATACATAATGTTAAAAAAGTTTCGTAAATTTACAGAAAATTTCTGTCAATTAACGGAAATCTTGACAGTAATTTTACAGGAAAATTTGTCTCATATTATGGAAAAAAAAATGTGTATATTTTTTAACAGAATTTTTTTTTTTTTAATTTAAAATTACGGAACCAAAAAAAAAAAGTCCGCGAAGATTGCTGCCAGGAAAGTTTTAATTATTTCCGTAAATTAACATTTTTATGTTTTTTGTTTTATTTTTATGTTTTTGTTAAAACAGATTTGCCGCTAAATTTACAGGAAAATCTGTTTTCTTGTAATTTACGGAAATTTTTAGACAGTGCCATCCCTCATTACCTAAAGCAATTAATAGCAATTTTGAAAGAGACGACCCCAATGTTAAAAAAAAACAGATTTTTGTCAGTTCTATTGGTAACTGGTTAGTAAAGTAAACTATAACTGTGAATAATAAGATCGACAATGTCTAGGTTCTTAAAGGAGGCAAGTTGTAATTAGAATAATTATATCGGACCCCGATAATAATTCAACGGATGATGGAAACGGGATTCAAATATGAAATAGCGGTTTGCGACTACTCCATTAGTTGTGTTTTCATGGTTCAGTCAGGTCCAGTTAGAGGGTAATTGTATCATGAGGAGGTGCCACTATTTGTTTAATGGACCGACAGAATTTGGCGTTTCCAGCTTCGCCGTAAATTACAATGTGGGCTCTGGATTCAATTACAAAAAATCGCTTCTTTTATGAAAATACCCACTTTTGAGTATTATTTCGAAGGTTATAGTGGATCAATATAATGAATAGTATAACGGAAATTTCGTCGTTTAGCCTCACAAAGAAAGGCATGGGTTTTTAAATTTGGCTTCATGAAAAAGATATTAGGGTATCTCGTATGCATTACCAAACCCCACTAATGCTTTCTGGGGATTTGTGTGAAAAATCATATTCCCCTTAGAGGAGTCTTAATAAGTTACACATGGTGTCAACAATAATTTCCACCATTTTTGGGTTGTCACTTGTAAGACTGTAAGTTTAAGACAGAAACGGGATCGTTGATTGTTATCATCCCAAAAACAAATCTGGAGACCAGGTTGCATTTCTTGTATTTTTTTCTCATAATCCAGAAATATCTGATTGTATCACCAAGAAATCTATTTGTACGATTAAGCTCAAGATACCTTGATGTACTGGATAGCATCTTAATATAATTCTTTAATAATTAGATATTGGCATTAAAATGTGTCAAACATAAATGGAGAAACATTTGGTCATTATATTAACGTCTTGCACTATACACAAATGCATATTCTTATGACGAGAAACTTTTCAACCACATGCCACTATATACCGCCCTCTTACGATATTTTCTCTCACATAATGACCCAATTTATAAAGCAGATGAATAATACTACCGGGACATACCTTACAATTCAAGAGCCACTCTTTTAAATCGCGAGGCGTTAGATTATGGAGTCGAAGCTGTGCAATCTTATCCATTTTCTAGGTGACTGCCATGGGTGTTCTTGTAAGCGTCCTGTGATGAAATGAAAAATCTGTTAAAATCCCCTAAAGCAAAAACAAAGCACACATATTTTCCCTATTGTGAAGCAAGGCTCCCAAATACATTCAAACGTTATCACTACCGCTTTGTGATATTTTCTTGTTGATTCATTTCACAAGTGGACAGTTACCGCTTTTGGTATACATTTTGTTAAACGTTGAGTTGCAGGTGTACCCCCGCCAAAAAAAAAAAAACACGTACATTTAGTGTACAAAGTGCTACAATCATCTTTTCAACGTCATATATTCATGTGGTTTTGCCTTAGGGATGGTGACAACTTTGTGTTGATCCCTTTTTTAACTTTAGGGAAGAGAGGTGATAATTTCCGAAAATATTTTCGGCCCGTTTAGCGTAGCACATTACCGGAATGTGTAACAATTACGGTTTTAAAAACGCATCTGAACATTCTGACGAAATTTGTCATATTTCACTGCTTAATTTCAAATGCAGCGCACAATAATGGATTTGGTAATATAAAGAAAACAGATAAGTCACCTTTGAATTCTATAGAAGACTTTTCAGTAATAAGTCAATAAAGGTATGTGTCACTACGTGAAAAGGGGAGGAGAGGAAACTCATTTGAGTTACACTATTTTGTCAAAAACCACTAGATAATGTAACTTCGGTTGTTATGCAATCGATTACGAAATATTGGTGAAATTACTATAGTGCAAGCTGAGGCAATTTGAGTAAACTTCACGGTTCCTCAATGATGCTTAGGAGCTTATCCTCGGTATTTGTTTAAAAAATATACCCAAAAAAAAACGTTTGTTGAACGTAAAAAAAACACCAAGTTTAAAAAGAGTACGAGCGATATAAAAGTTAATAATGTTAAGAGAGCACCAAGTATACTCCAAGTGCGTCTGCCCCATGGCAAACTTGGTTCCATTTCTTCCATTCCTAATTTCTTGGTGATAACTGTTTGGGACTTTCATTAAAGGAACCATATTCATTAGACCAAATTGTTGCTTTAAATAAATCCCCAATGCATTTCGTTCTTACGGTTATATTGCAGTTTGAATAAGTATTCCTATTTCTTTGTGTAAAGGGCGTCTTGTTCTGTGACTTGCCTGAATACTTTTTGAATTTATAGTTATTAGTTGCGTGGGTTTTCTTGCTTGATGTCCTTGTTGTTGGAGTGTATTCAATAGGAATAAGCCCAATCTCCTTGTAACACCAAGTGTCTTCCAATGAAAATGTGTTTCGACGGATCTGCAGTTCGACTGTTCTATAGCAGGTATGTTGGTTATGAGTTATAGATAGAATCGAACTCACGTATGTTTCTGGGTATTGTACCAATCTTTCTGTGCGATACCGTACAGGAAGAAGGGGTACTAAAGACCATAGGAAGGCCCCGCTGCTTTGGTTGTCTCACGTATGAAAAGGTTTTTTTGAACCCGCATTCTGAATTAGCACCTATAGCATGAAAACTATAAATAAAATTTGGGTGTTTGCGAGGTTGATGGTAGGAAAATGATTTTTTCTTTTGCCTTGTAGAAGAATGGGACCATTTGCCAATGGGGCGAGCACATGAGTATACTTTGTGCTCTCTTAACATTTAACGTTATACGGCTCGTACTCTTTTAAAAACTGTGTGTTTTTTTACGTTAAACGTTTTTTTGGTTAGATTTCCTTTATATTTGTGAACATCAAAATAGCTGTCAAATTTGAGTTTATAAATTTATTATGTTGGAAAAATAAAACCTTTAGTGTTTTTGAATTAATATTCCTTCAGTTACTGAGATATTTCAGATTTTAAAGTTTCGGCAATTTTCACAAAAAAAGATTAAAAAGGGCATTTAAAATTTTGAAGATTTTTATTTTTTTTATTTTTTTTATTTTTTGTATTCTTATTATTTTGTTGTTTTGGTTTAAAAGAAAAGAATGAGTTACTGCTTTGGATTTCAGGGAAAAACGACGTATTTTACCAACAGAACAGGTGGAAATTAGGACAAATCCCCCCAATGGGTTTTTTTTAATTTCTACGATAAGCTTAAAAAAGAAAGATGCTTCACTCAGAATCCTTTAAACTGGGGAATTAGCGCATAAAAGGTACCACGGTGAGTGAAAAGTCGGCATATCTGCAAAATATGAACATTATGTCTAAACAGGTAAAATTTACAAACCGAAGCAACCCATGAATTTCACAATACCATAATTATTAGCATTTTGGCATTAAAATTCGAATTCAATTATATGAATACCTGTAAAATCTTACGGGAGTGTACGCCAACCCGATCTAGCCAGAGGACATATTTTGTTAGAGAAAATATTTGTGAAAATTATACTTATTGTAAACGAATAAACGTCTACACATGACTCATACATTTGTGCATGGAAGTGTGAACTATATGAACTGTGTTACTGTTACGAGGTTATTTACGATGATAATAAATGAAAATCTCAATAAAAAAAATCAGTACTTTCAGTACTGAATTTCGACTTAATCATGATGAATTAATCATCTCAACTAAAGAATGATAGCACCAACTGAGACGTACTATATTATAACAACATAATAATAAGTCGAAAATGGTAGGCTCGAAACGGACTCGAACCGACTGAACACCCAAATTAAAAATCAATATTTCTTATCTCGACCAGGGGCCATCAAAGTAGCTTAGAAATTGGGGCGGTTGTAATCCCTTGAAACATTCCCGAGAAGTTTCAACGGAATTTATATTATGAATCGAGTTAGTGTTATATAGGGGCTCTGGACCATGCTGAATTAACAGTGCCATTAGTCTGTGTGCTTTACGGCCACCCCGACCGATGACAAGTGTGTCCAGGAGCACTAAGTTATTGATCGTTTCCTTGAAAAATTTAACTAGTTTGTCTCTGGTATGAAAAGAAATTGAAGCAGCTTCTAATACAATAGACGGCAGAAATTTTCCATGTGATATTAATTTTTCAGTCACATTGGAGAAAATCAACCGGATTATTTTAATAATTGTCTCATTCGTCCATAAGTAGTACTTTTTAGGTTATTGTTTTTACGAAATACTTCAAAGACAAAATAATCTATTGTTAGAATATCATTGTAAAATCGAAACTGAACAACCGTGTTTCTGAAAATAAATGAATACAACAATTACATATACTTCCATATCAGTTTCAATGCGCGGGTGCAGTTAGCCTACAAATTAAAGAGATGATTACCCAGAAACTGAATACTAGCATAATTTTTATATTGCAAGAAGAGGTGGGCCACAGGCGGACGCGAACTGACAACAACCGAATAACCAAAAAGTAAAATCAATGACACATATCAGATTAGACCGCTGCGCCAGAGGGAAAGGGAGGAAGCTGGTAAAAATAAACGCAAATTGGTGTATATGCTAGTGGAGGGTTCATTAGTGATGTTGAACAAAAGAATTCGTTTATTTTAAACATCATTTTTATTGGATGAGTAATTATGTTCATGTTAGCAGTAAAAGGCACACCATGAGGATAAAAGAAAAATGGCTAATTCTGTCAAATTAATTCGTAATAAAGGCTGTAGGTCTGTGAGACCGTTTTTAAGTTTCACATTTGCCATAATAATCGCTATAATGACCGTTTGAAAGTACTTATAATTCATCGTTTCCGTTTCTTATTTCATTATCTGGCTCATGAAAGGTACCAAATATACTTCTGAGGGCTGAAATACAAGCTGAGCTGGTGTATTACGAGTAGGTTGTGGATATTTGTTTGCTTCTGCGTTAATGTTTTAGTTATACTCTCACCTAGTGGTTTTAATCGTCATCAAAAACGCGACAAACAAAGGGAAGTTTGTTTCTGATAATATACTCACGGTTGTTGTCGCTTGTATCATGGTTGTTCTAATGCTGTTTGCTGTTTTTTTTTCTTATTTTTTTTGTTATTGATTTTTAACAATTGTGGAACACTACGTGTATCTTAATAAGATTTGGATAATGTTTAAATATAGATGAAAATTTTGATACTTACATGCCATTAATCTATGGCCAAGGTGAACCGTAACGTAAAGAAATGATCTTATCTCGTGTGTAATTAATGTTGCTGAAAGTCGTGGGCGACCGCCGGACTCGAACCGACAACAAGAGGATCCAAAAGTAAAATCAATAAGTGCAACGTAGACCGCTCGGCCAGAAGGAAAGCTTACGGATTGTACGCCAAATGTTGGATATAATAGTAAGTGATGTTCAGTAGTGAGTTGAACAATAAGAATCCCGTTAAAAACGTCAGTTCTTTGCATAGAGTGAAATCTTCAGATTTCATAATAAAAGGCACCTCACTGAGGATACCTCGGAAAATTATGTATGAAAGTTGGCCATCATCCATTGTATAAAGGTGTAGGTCTGTGAGACCACTGTAAGAGTTTTCGCACTTGCCACTACTAATCATTATCAGTGACCGTTTGGAACAGTACTTCTAATCATCGTTTCGTTTTCAGATTTCATTTTTGCACATGAAATTGTCCAATATACCTTTTGGGGGTTGAAAATACACAGCTTTGGTTTGTGTATTGCGAAGCGGTTTTAATGTGATGATGTGATATTGACCTAGTGCTATTTCTCGTCACACGCGCGGGAAACAAAGGGAAGTTTGTTTTGTTTAATATACTCACGGTGTTGTTGTCGTTTTGTATCTTGGTGTTTTTTTTGTTTTTAATGTTTTTTGGCTGTTTTTTGGTGTGTTTTTTAGTGGTATTTTTTAAAACTTGGTGGACCCACTACCGTGTATCTTAAAGCCCTGGTCCAGGTAACTGTTTTTTTAAAGGAAGAAGAAGATTCAAAATATTTGCTTAAATGATACTTGTTTTAAATTTGCGCTTTTTCCTCGTATTGGTCAAGGATTTTTCCGGCACTCTTTTAAAACGCAGCACTTATAGTGCAACATAAGTTTTCAAACGCGGGTTACATTATATTGCACGGCCTTTTCAAACCACAGTAAGTAGGTCGGTTTAATTAAATAAAACATTTTAGAAGAAATATTTTGTTAGCAAAATGAACTATTTACGATTTGTTATAACCTACAATATTGTGTAAATACGCTGGTTGTGTGATGCAACGACTATGTTAATAGTAATCAGTTGGCAATTTGAATGTTTTTAATTTTGTCCATTCAAGAGAGGTTGAAATAAATTGGTTGTGTTGCTGATCTCGATGTAAAAATGCCTTCTTGAGTGTGAGAGTGTGAGATTAATTATTTTAAAAATAAGTCTATCGTGCGTTTTAAACCATAGAGAAGAAAGAATTTACCCTTCTCTCTGTCTACACATTTTCTTTATTCGATTGCGACTTTATTTTAAAATCGACAGTGTGCGCCACCTGCACTTCCTTGTGATCTGTTAGTTAACCCAATTCATTTATCAGTACAGAAAGATGCAAAAATGTTGATGCGTCACACAAATTGCAATGCTATCTTGTATTTTCATCCACACAATTCACCAAATGCTTTCTCCAAGCTGATTCGCCACCCGACCGCATGCGTCGACGTTCAACTCATTTACGATTAGCATTACGTTTTGATTTCAAGTGAACTGATACCAGACATTATATGCTCGTTTGTAACGCCAAGGCGGGGTGTGGCGCCCGGACACTTGTTCGCTCATACGTTTTAATCAATACAGCTGAAGGTGGACATGAAACTGCAACATTCAAGTCTTTTTTATTGGGTTATAAAATAGTGGACAAACATCTTGTACGAAAAATACAAGGTGGAAGCATTTTGTGAACTCTTCGCACGCACTGTTCCACCTGCGAAAGATGGAAAATCATCTGTGACATGGATGGTGCCATAGAAATGGCGAGTTTCCTTTCCATTTCGAACAGTCAGATATGGAATGTTTTCAGAATTGCGAAAAAGAAACGATACAAAATTACAATTGAAGGAACGTCTGCTTTTATCTTACAGTCAAGGTTGAAAACTCTACTTAATCGTTTTCATGCCGTTAATTGATACTCGGAATTTTCGGCAATTCTGCTTTATTATATGTTGTCTTTCGCCATTAGAGAGAATGCGAACTTAGACCAATACTACTTGGCCATATTGCTGTTGTCTGATTTGTGATATTCCGTGCATCGGATATATGGATCGAAATTATTCAGTATGCGACATCTCCTTTGACCAGGACTATCCTATCTCGCAGCCCTCGGGCTGTGTCAGCCTGTACTTTTTCATAGATATTGTCGTACTTTCATATCTGTTTCATTACTCTGACACATCTCTCGCTAGGGGTGTAGCTCTTTGTCGCCCACTAAACCGCAACAGTTATGGTACACGCAAAATCTAAAAGGCTCATCGTCGGATCCTGGATTTGTTTCCTGCATACTTGCTGCTGCACTTACACCCGCCCAAGGCAGTCTTGTTCTTACTTTACAAATGGCGGATGTTCCACCTTACAGTCAGTGGCGAATCACCCATAAGAAGTGCTTCCTCTTAGAAGTGGAGTCAAGATTTTCAACTGGGATGCAAACTGTGCCGTTTTTTGTACTTTGAATTCAACTCAGTAGGTACATGTCAATCTTCGGAAACTGAATCGTTCAATGAGATTTCAGATAGGTAGAAACAATTGTCAATTTTTTCGTGAACAAAAACGAAGAAGAGACTTAGGGCTCGTAACCAAAGTCTAAAAATGTGAGTCGTCAACGGGATACGATAATCGTTCTTATCTTTCTCTGTCCATTTGAGCTGTGTCTTTCTTTCTCATGCTGGCGATGACAACAAAGAGAGATGTCTTAATTTCAAATCCTACCGCCAGAGAGTTGTTTGTATGATCATTGCAAGTATTTAGTAATACATAATTCGGCATAAATCCTATGATTTATTACGGCATGGTAATCCCTACTAAAAGACGCTTCAGAGAAGCGTTTGCGGAAAAACCAGAAGAAAGCGACCCAGTATCGTGCGTAGTTGCAATAAACACATGGGTGAAACTGAAAAATAACAGGAATGTGACATGGAAGATGGATAGATATAAAGCCTTAATTTATGAGGTACGGAGTTACTGCAAAAACACATTATATGATACAATTTAAAAAAAAAATAAAATATGAAAGTGCCATGTATCTTAAACGGAAAGATGTCATCTTGAAAAAAGAAAAAATAACGGGCTATTTTTTGTGTGTATCTTCTGTCTATCAATGCGATTTGAATAATACGTACCGGAATAAAGCTAAAAAGATTTATGTGTCAGTAGCAAAGGTTTTAAATGTTAAATGGAACATATGTTTTTAACTTTTGGATGAACAAAGGTGTAATGCCAAACGTTTTAGTGCTCCGTATTGAATTCATGGGTACTGTTCACATGCCCGGGATCCGATTACAACCTAGAAGAAATGAATCTTTTTCCCTAAGCTTTGAAAGTTATTTAAAGTTTAGGCCGGCTAAATGAGGCATACGTGAACTCCGTTTTTTGTGTTTCGTAATGGTATGCATAGTTGTTTTTTTGGAAGTTCGCTAAACTCATATCTATACTTTAGAGGTTGGTATTGTTCAAAGGATAGGTCATTAAGATAGGATGGATAGGATATGTAATGATGATTTAATATCAGAAATCAATTTATCACTGTACCAAATATAATCTGCTTGGAATTTCTGCGTTCTAAGATTATTATATATATCTCGCATAACAGGTTAAAAGTTGTAATTTAACTAGCTTTCTTTTAATCTTCATTGCTTTTTTAAGAAAGTTTAATTAATACAAATTCCATACGGAATTCCAATGTATGTAGTTTATTTGTAATGTTTATTCACGGTGAAGTACAAATCAATTAAAATGTAGTTAACAAGGGAAAGAAAAAATAACGTTCATATTAAAAAAACAACACATTTCATGCTTTGTGAACTCGTTACCAACATGTTGGGCAGCTACACATTAATGCGCCGAGATTGTAGCCCGCCAGTAAATTACAATTCAAACTCGTCAAATATTTTGAAGTGCATCACTGTTTGAAGTATAAAAAGACTTTTGACGCTTTGCTGTAAAATATATACGTCTTTCTCTACAACCACGTTTGCGAGAATCAATAATATGCGACACGAGGAATATGATAAGGTAAGGTTAAAACCCAACACCAGGTTGGTGCGTTTTTGTCTCAAGCACATTGTCAAATTCCGTCTATGCAGTGAGTCCACACAAATCTGCATTCACGTCTTCACATTTACAATGTTGGTTCATTTTGCCCATAAAGCACGTATAAAATATGGGGGGTGGGTGTTGGTGGTGGTGACCTCTTCCTTCTTATTAAACAAGCATGTCCCCCCACACATTTTAATGAAGCCATATTGGATAGTTTTTAAATGTTATCGTCTTTATTTCTTGTTTTTATCTTATGTGGTTCCAAAATTGATTGGTAACTTTAACAATAACTTTAATGCTTTAAGGCTCTCAATTGAAAAATTAGTAATGTTTTGTCGATATATTAGTACTTATATTTTTTGGAATGTTCCGTTTTTTAAAAGAAGTTATAATGCTATTGTATTTATTTAAGCCATCTAAGTTAACACCCCCCAAAAAAATTAAAAACTTGCCTTTGGTGTGTCTATCAATTGTCAGGGTTTGTGTCATATATCATAATAATATATCTGTGTTAGATGAAAATGAACATTGAAGCCTCTTTATCTTAAATCTGCCTTTTTGTATATTTCATGATGTCAAAAAATATCGGGGCATAAAAATCGTCCGTATGTAGAGACATTGTGTTTCAAATTTACACTTGCAGAAAACTGTTTATTACAACTATAGAGGCATGTGTGGCCCAGTGGAAAAAACACGGGACTCGTGATTATTGGGTTGTGAGTTTGAGCCCCGCGCGCTGGCAACGTGTATGTCTGTCCCTTGGGCAAGACACTTATATCGCTTGTCGTAATTCACCCAGGTGTAAATGGGGAGCTGTTAGGGGGTAGCATGCTGCGCTTAGGTTATAATTGGCTGCGAATGTTCAATGTGAAGATGTGACATATCATAGTGAAGCGGAATAAATGTAAAAGCGCATTGATACATTGTGAAAATCGCTACATCAAGCCTCATTTGGTTAAAATGGATGGATTTAGCCCATATTTATTGGTTCGAGTTTTTCATAAAGTTGCAAAATATGGGGCGAGCGGAGAGACCAAAAAATATTAATGTTTTGGATCCAATATTTATCATATTTTCCCCCAATTGGATCCATACAAACATAAAATGACAACAAAATGAGAGCGCTCTTAGTTACTTCTGAAGAATAAATGATAGGGCTTCAAAAAACAAAAATTTCGATTTTTAGCTTTTTATAGAGAAGATACCGCAAATTTACTTTTCTAACAACACTGACTTCCATGTGATGTAATTTTATTTCAACTTTCTTTTGAGAAATTGAGGATACGTATAGTTCATTTAAACATACGTCAAGGTTCCATTAAGCTGGAGTCAATTTGCTATAACTAATTTCATGAACTGACTTAACATAAGCATGGAGTGCTGCATCCTGTGCTGATTAATTGCAATGGCGCATTTTCGTTTAGAAACATGGTCAAAATGACCCAAATTACGGTAAAAAACATAGAAATGGTGATTCCAACTTCATTTAATGTTAATAGTATTTAATTTTCCCTATTTTATAGCTGTAGGAGTCAAGAAGCATTTGAATGTTGATATAGGGGTTATTTTTGACCCCAGCAAAGGACCACAAGGGGTCAAAATTGACCCAAATTAAGGTAAAAATCATAGGAATGGTGATTACAAATCATACTAATGTAAAGTATAATTTCCCCACCCACCCCAACTATATAGCTGTAGATTCAAGAAGAATTTGAATGCTGGCATCTGGGGTTATTTTGACACAGAGAAAGGGTTCAAAAGGGGTCAAAATTGACCACAAATGAGGTAAAAATCATCTAATGGTGACCTGTGTCTTTATTCCTCTTAAACTAGATTTTTTCATTTCCCCACTCTAAAGCAAAAGATTCCAGAGAAATGGAATGTGAAGAATCTAGGGTCAAATTGACTCCAGAAAGGGTGAAAAGGGCTTAAAAGACCCAAATAAGGAAAAATCATAGAATGGTAAAGTGCTTATTCCACCTTTATATTAAAATGCAGTAGTATTTCATTTTCTCCATTCTATAGCAGTAGATTCAAGAAGAATATGAATTGGAAATCTATCCGGGGGTCAAAATTGACACAGAAAAGGCAAACAAAAAGCCTCAAAATAGACCCAAAATATGAGATCAGTTAAAAGGTTTTAAAAGGGAAGTTAATATTCCATTATTGCATTTTAAGCCTTTCCAAAATGAAACCTCATTTCTATTACTATATTGGTAGTAGATAATAAAACTATATTTTACATTTTGGGTCCCAGATCCCCCAATTTACAGTTTAATCTTGTTGAAATCCGGCCGGACTCCAAAATACCCATCTGTTAAAGATCTTGCGCCGTTTATTCAACAGTTTTGATTTGAGGGCTAAAACGTGATTTATGAGCCTCGTAGAAACTGTATAAATATAAATTCTATCTACGTTGTATAATCTAATAATATATAAAAGTTAAATATTTAAGTCCTACGAGTTCACAGAGTAGATGAGGACAAATAGTACCTTCCACAGACACCAATATTAATTCTGAATCACTTACTGGAAAAATCTGTTGATCCCGGGGATGAGACGGTATTTAAGGCCAAGTAAAAAAATAGAAACAAGTTGATTTCGGTTCAGACTTTTGACAAAGTTGGTGAGGGGGACTTTATTATTGGTATATTTTTTTTTTTTACAAAGATGGCCGCCATGCCTAAGATGGCCACCATGATATATTTGAAGATTACGTTCGCGTTGTGGAAAATAGTAGTATGTATACAGAAGGTTGAAGAAATTGCCTAAACAAATTGAAGGCTCTCTTTAAAAAAATGGTAGAGAGTTCAATAGTGCTCCTATTTTTTGTTAACTTCATGTCCCCCTTTTAAGCCTTCTTTTTGTGGTGTGGTGTGCTTTTTTTAAATAGAAATAACAAAATCGGTGGGGGTCCAAAATCGGAGCGGGCGGGGACGATCAACTGTTTATTTTTTTTATTTTTTTTATTTGACCTTAGAGAGTGGATCTTAAATCAATTTGACTTCAAAAATTTTGACCCTCCCCCCCCCCCATAGAAAGGGCCAAAAAGAGGTCAAAATAGACCCCAAAAAACGTGTGAATAAAAAGCTATCAATTGGACAATTATACTATGGAAGTTAATCTTTTGAGAAGCAAATGGAATAGACAATGTTTGCACCTTTTGTCAGCTGGCAACCACATAGAAATTTGCATCAATGAAGAAACGATGCCATGTGGCAAAGGTGGAACAAGTATCATCATTCATCTTTTGACTTTGGTTGAAATCTGTGGCGTACGTCTTTGCAAAACGTATTTATCATGATTGTTGATCCCACTCAAAGTATAAGATGGTTATCTATGCTGCATAGCCAATCAGAGTAGCTAAAGTGTCTGCTGCCGTCTACTTGGGACATGGAAGACTCCACAAATAAAGTCTGATTATAATCTTGTCATTGACTTGAAAAGCAATGCCAACCGAACTGTGCTCTATTCTGTACCACAATTGTGGAGATAGGAGGTATTTGACCATAGATCCGATATTCGGTTTTTAGGGGAGGTTTTTTTCAGGACATATTTTCAACTGGACATGAGTTGCCTGGTATAAGTGCCACTTAAAAAGTCCTTCAGCTCCCCCTTCATTGTCAATGTTCCTGCCACCATACGTAATGTTTTCCCACACAGGCCTGTCTGTAAAAGCAACTTAGTTGCCTATGGAGAAAAAACAGACTTCCATATTATACTTCACCATAATATAAAACAGTTGTGATAATTTCAGGGCAGAAATAAACCAAAAAGAATCAGATTTAACAACATTTGGATGCTTCATTGGACGACCAAAACTGTTTCTCTCCAACTGGATTGTTTTACCTAGTTTGAGGAAAAACAAAAGATGAATTGTGTCATATTGGGTTTTTCATTGCGAAATGTCAGTAAAAAGGTTGGAACACTAAATTAGGAGAGGGGACTTTCCCAAAAAAATGACCAAAGGAGACAAATTTGGTCCCCAAAATTACAAAGGGGGCCAAAATCTGGCAAAAGTGACTTTACCTACTATTTGGCTCCAAAATTATTTTTCGGCCTTTTAGGGATTATAGGACTTTTTGGAATGGGAGCGTCAGCCCCCCACTGCCCTCTTCCTGGTGACAAGACTGATATTGGAAGATATTACCAAATTTTAACACGAGCAAGACTGCAGATATGTAAAACCATTCCTTAATTAGTTAATATATTTGGACCAAATTAGGGGTATGTAATTTGACCATTATTATCCAAAGTTTTCCATTTGGATTTGGTCACCTACTGATAAAAAGTGAATAAAGGTTTTAAATTGCAAATTGATATTGAAACATATGCATACCAATACCAATTTACCGGTTTTTATCCATTTTAATGTAATTTTGTAAAAAATTTTTTGGCCATTTCTGGAGTTTCATTCCAAATTTTCAATCTACAGCTATGGCAAAATTAAACTATATATTATTACATTTAAAATTAAGAGGACTAAATACATCACCATTTTATGTTTTTACATATTTGTGTCAATTTTACCCCTTTTGGCCCATATTCCACATTCAATTTCTCTTGAATCTACCGCTATAAAATGGGGGGGGGCGGGGGAGGGGGGAATAAATCGTACATTTCAATATGAAGTCAAACTAAATAAATCACCATTCTATGATTTTTCCCTAATTTGGGTCAAGTGTGACCCTTTTGGCCCTTTCTGGGGTAAAAAAAATAACCCCAGATTTCACATTCAACTTTCTTGAAAATCTACGCAATAGGGGGGGGGGGGGAATTGGGGAGGGGAGGGAAGGAAATTAAATACTATTACATTAGTAGAAGTTGGAATCACCATTCTATGATTTTGACTTATTTGGGTCAATTTTGACCCCCTTTGGTCCTTTCTGGGGTCAAACATAACCCCATATTCCAACATTCAAAATTCTTCAATTACAGATATATAGTGGGGCAAATGAACGGTTACATTTCAAAATTAAGATGGAATAAGGACCTCACATTCTATGATTTTACCATTATTTGGGTCAAATTGACTCTTTTGGCCCTTCTGGGGTCAAAAATAACCCCCGGATCCAAACATTCAAATTCGTCTTGAATCTACAGAATATAGTGGGGAAAAATTAAAAACTCTTACATGATCTAAGTTGGAATCACGATTCTATGATTCTTACATTATTTGGGTCTTTTGACCCTTTTTGGTCCTTTCTGGGTCCAAAATGAACCCCAAGATTCAAACATTCAAAATTTTTCTTGGAATCTACGTACTATATAGTGGGGAATTTTATTAGTAAACATTCAATATGAAGTCGGGAATAAATAAATTACCCATTCTATGATTTTTACCTAATTGGGTCAATTGTGACATTTTTTGGCCCATAAAAAATTATTGCACCCCTTCTGATTTCTACATCCACGCAGGTGATGATCCACACATATGTCACTAACACTGGTACCCTTGGCATTTTTCTACTCGACAACCTACCCTAACTCGAAAAAATAGAGCCCTTTTTCAAAAGTGGCTGAAGATACATGTGTTGCTTTTTCACTTTTTGGATGGTTGGCAAAGCAATTATGTGTTGCTAATGAAAGCACGCGTGCTTTATTAGCAACGCCATATTAATTAGCCAACTAATCAGAGAAGTGAAAAAAACAACAGTTGCTACGCCATCCAATCAGGAAAGTGATAAAAAAGCAAACGCGTTGTTTTTGTTAGCTAAGCAATGCGTTGTTTTCGGAAAGCAACGTGTTGCTAACAAAGCAACGCCTTTGACCAAATGCGTTATGACCTTCGATAAATGTGCACATGCTAAACGTAAGAACACAGGTAGAACTGATTTCTATAAAAAAAACGCATTTAAAAAAAAAAAAAAAAAAAAAAAAAAAAAATCATGTACTTCTAATGACTCACTTGTAAATGTACGATGATTTTTTTTTTTTTAGGGGGGGGGCCGGATGCTGGTCTATAAGCAGTTTCTCCAGGAGTCAAGCAGATTTGCAAGGACTTGTGCTCGAGAAGAAAATAAATAGGTAAATTTTGTATTAATAGTATCTTGCTAAATTCAAACACAGCTACTTTGACCCGATTTCAATGTAATAACCTCGAGGGACCCACCACCTATCGCAACTTTTAATTGTAATAAAATAGAAAGTATGGTACATAC
Organism: Ophioderma brevispina; assembly: GCA_023653785.1. Taxonomy (NCBI): domain Eukaryota; kingdom Metazoa; phylum Echinodermata; class Ophiuroidea; order Amphilepidida; family Ophiodermatidae; genus Ophioderma; species Ophioderma brevispina. Next base: position 45,603 of record JAMKCH010048840.1, read on the forward strand.
CTGGGTTTCAGTTTTAAATCTTAAAGTATTCGACTTGATTTGTTTCTTCGCATGATATCTGCTGCGATCATTAAATGTATCAAATGGTAAACATGTTTAGGCACAAAATAACTGATAGTTGCAAAACGAGCTCAATACCTAAAGCTGACGAACAAACGGTAATATTAAAAAACAAACTGGCAGCCTGTATCGTTATTTAAAATACCCTTACAAGTTATAACCTCGCCATGTATTGCAGACACAGAGTAAAGTTTGCTATCCACTATTTTCAAGAGCTCAAAGGGTTTGTTTCAGCCGTCTATATCGGAGGAAGTATACAAATTTATGTATGATTTAAAGATTCACAGAACATGACATACCTCCAGGCCATAGTCCTTAGATATGATAGTCTCTGAAGGCCTTTCATTGGGATCTAAACTTTATCAGGAACTTTAGATCGTTCATTTATTTGGATGTATTCTAGGGGAAAAGACTTATACAGGGGTCAAAATTAAAAAAGTGGGAGGAAAAATGTGTTTAAAAGATACCATAATGTTCAGTACCTTTCAATGATTACAAAAAGGTTATAGAGTTGCCCTATCTGAGGATTATAGTCAAGAGTTACAAGGAAAACGGGGTCACACTGGCTGTTTGTAAAGTTTCATATTCTCAGTTTGTTTTAAAATGGTGACCACATTGTTCGTGTTACTGTCCAGAAGAACGAAAATTATAAAGGTCGCCTTGTCAATGACGTGTTTTTGCTGTAATTTGAGGGCAAATATGGTTGTGGTCAAAGGGTCTATGGGAGATCCACTAGCCATTAGTCGTGAAAACACAGAATCTTTATACATTTTCTTATTAGGTCTGACCCAATGAACGATTTAAAACCAGTTTCAACAAAATCGGACCATTATAAAAATGACCGTGAACTGTCTTGAGCCTAGTATTAAAACAATTCCGGTCATAAATGTCAAATATAACTTTTTAAAATAGTATGAGCAACCGACAGATGGTTTATGTTTTAAAAAATTTTGTTTTAATTCTGTAAGGGAAAAAACATTGGTGTAAAAATTGTATATGAAACAACAAAATAAACCCAAAAACATCAATTACAGTTTCTAAAAAGGCCAATGTGAAAATGGGCCCCGCTATATGTGCATTTTTACTGGCAACATCAAAACGTCCTTATATGTCATTCTGAATTCAAGTTATGAAACCTAATGCATTATTTAAGACAATAGACTTCGCTTTACACAAATCATCTCAGAATGGTTTTACTAAGCATTACGATTTCTTGTGCAGACAGTTTTCTAATGAGAGAATACAATTTTGTACATAGGAGGTGTTGACAATGGCATCCATTTTCACATAGGAGGTTTGATGGATGGGTCCAAAAGTACATAGGGGTTTTTTTCTGCCCAGCGACGAATTATGCAGATGACACCGGATGTTTATATTTCGATGGCAAGAGAACTCAAGAAGGTGGTCTTTAAAACTATGATTCTGTTGGTAATAAAAGCATATGGTTTAGAGTGTATTAACAAAAAGAAGTGGCAACCGTTAAAACCACCAAGTTTTAAAAAAGAGTACGAAGCCATATTAAGTTAATAAAGTTAAAGAGAGCACCAAGTATCCTCAAGTGCGTGCCCCTTGGCAAACTTGGTCCCATTTCTTCTAGTCCGAAGTTCTTGTTTTTAGAACATTCATGGTAATTCATTAAAGCAACCATCATCATCATACCAAATTGTTGATTTAAATAATTCCAAACTGCACTTGTTCTGGCTTAAGGTTATATTGGCAGAGAGTTTGGAATTGGTATTCCTATTTCTTGTGTAAAGGCCGTCTTGTTCTGACTTGAATACTTTTCAAGTTGGTATTGCTTAGTTTTTTTGTGCGTTTTGTTTTCTTGCTTGATTTCTTGTTGCTGGTTTTAATTCAACGATTGAGAGACCGTTCGAGTGCAGATCCGTCGGAACTATTATTATACGGAATAAAGTCCAAACTCGTTGTAACATCATCCACGTGGCGCAATTCTTTTCCCGTCGAAAATGTGTTCCGACAGTTGACTGTTCTGGAAGGTATGTTTATATGAGTTCTTTGGTAGAGTGCATGTATGTTTCTGGGTAGGGTTTTGTACCAGTCTTTCTGTGATTCATGATCCTAAGTTCGTGAGTTCGAGCCCCGCTGAAGTCAACGTGTTTGTGTCCCTGGGCAAGATACTTAGTCTCAATTGCCTCGTTCACCCAAGCGAAATATGGGGAGCTGTTATGGGGGATATTACAATCTAAGTGCTGATAGAGTTGTGCGCCTAGCCAGCAGCCACCTAGATGAAGCGAAATGATTGTGACGATTTCCTGATGGCAGCGGTAATAATAATTGGCAATCGCGCCTTGAGCACCTCGTAGGGTGGATATGTGCGCGTTATAAATCGACATTATTATTATTATTATTATTAAACACCATAGGAAGGTTCCTGTTGCTCTGGTTACCGCAATTACCTCACATGAAGAGGAACTCTTCTGAACTCAATATTATTACATCAGCACCTCTATTTATATATAGACTATTAGGCTGTATGGAGGTTGACGGTGGGAAAATGGGCATGCATTTTCTTTTGCATTGCAGAAGAAATGGGACCAAGTTTGCCAATGGGGCAGACGCACTTGAGTATACTTGGTGCTCTCTTTACATTTATTAACTTTATATGGCTCGTACGGGAGGGCGAGTTGGTGTAGCGGTCGAGTTGCTCACCTTTCAACAATGCGGCCCGGGTTCGATTCCCGGTCGAGCCAGTGTCGTATGTGAATTTGGTTGCCGATCCATACTCGTCCTCGCAGGTTTTCTCCGAGCACTTCGGTTTCCTACTGCATCTAAAATCGTACTTCTTCCCATAAACCTTTCCCCGCTGTTCTGGAGGCGTCCCTTGAATTTAATGCATATAGCAAATGCCGAATGTTATAAATAAAAAAATACTCTTTTTTAAAATTTGGTGGGTTTTTATGTTGCCAACGTCTTTTTAGTAGATTTCCTTTATTTTTGTGAACACCGAATAGCTGTGCAAATTGCAGTTGGTCAATTTGCAAGAAAATCCTGTTTCCATGAACAGTTTATTATAGTAGATTCAACCCATCGTGTCACCGGAGGAAAGGTTTTGGACAGCGTCAATTAGTTAGGAGAGGAGGCAGAAACATGAAAGCATATGGCCCAATTCAGCTGTTTCATGAACAAACGATGATAATCTGGCCTTTCATGTTAACATAAAGAATGCAAAGACTTTGTGTTGATATTTTCAAAAGCACGGGGGCTCAAAAGCCAGTGACATTCAACTCACCTGTTACATTAAATTCATTGAAGCAAATACAATTAGTCAGAGTGTTAATGCAACAATAAATGCGTTTACGTTGACTTGAATGATTTCAATTAAGCACAAAATGGATTTTCTCTGCTGTCGGACTACATGTTTCCATAGATTTAGCGTGGAATTTTAATTTCCATCCACTGCACATCCCCTCATACAATGCTAATACCTTCGGAAAAGTACTAGAGGTGACACGATGGGTTGAATCTACTATAATACACTTTAGTTGAATGTGTGATTATTCCATATACGTGATGTGTTGTTTAAGTAAAGCAAAGTGTTTTGGGAAGTATTGAACAATGTTTCTAATTACAGTTTTGAAGTCCACTTTTTTTCTCGGTATATTCAGGTAATTGATTTGGTTGTCTATACTGCTCTTAACATAGATGGGCTATCAAAATTAAGATTTTATATAAATTTATTATAATTGGAACATAAAACTTTTAGTGCTTTTTTGACGTTTTTATCTTCTTCTTCAGTTACTGAGATATTCAGATTTTAAAGTTTCTGCAATTTTTGGGCCTTTTCACACAAAAAAATAGAATTAAAAAGAGCATTAAATTGTGGAAATGTATTTTTGTACCTTTTGGTGATATTACACTGCTATTTTACATTTTAAAAGAAAAGAATGAGTTACTGTTTGAATTTAGTTTAGTAAGTCGTATTTTACTAAGAGGACACGTAGCAATTCTATCACCAACACTGCAAAACAGTGTTTAGAAACGTTGTGCAAATTAGTGTTCAGGTATTAAACATGTCAAATCTCTAAATGCTTGGTTTCAAATCTCTAAACACCCAATGTCAAATGCCTAAAATGTTTAGAATTTAAACATGTTTAGATATAAGGTGTTATAAAGATATTAAACAGATATTTTACAATGTTTATAACGTGTTGCAAAACAGTGTTTAGAAAGGTGTTAATTTCTAATCGCTGTTTTTGCAGTGACCATTACAATAAGGGAAACCACCTGTTAATTTCTACGATAAGCTTATAAATTTATAAAGATGCCACTCAGAATCACTCAAAAACCTATTGGTGAAACCCTTGGATAAAAGAACATTGCAAAGCCCCAACCCGGGCTGAAAATAACGAAAAATACTAAATTTGGCAAGCAAAAACCCTGTATTCATGCATGGTTTTCCCTGCAAAGTGGCATCTCTGCAAAAATATGGACATATGAATTTTACAGTACCTTGATGGCCTATTGGCAGGAAAATTCGAATTCAATTTATATGAAATACCTGTGCACCCTTATGCAACCGCAATCTGTACCCACCCCGGTCTAGCAAGAGGACATCTTTTTGTAAGAGAACATATTTATAATATACTTATTCCAATTGTCCGCAGAATAAACGTCTTTCTAATGACTCGCTACATGTGCAAGGAATGTGTGAATAATATGTACGGTGCCACTGATTACGAGGTTATTTACGATATTAGGGCGAATTATATTCCCTTGAAAATCACCGCGAAAAGTTAAAAAGAATTAGATATTGTATTTATGAATCTACTGTTTTCATCAGAGAAGAGACATTTCCCTGTGATATTACTTGCTATAGTTATGAGGAATATTTTTGGTTCAAATTGGTGAAAATCACCGGATCATTTAATAATTATTGTCTCATTTTCCGTCCAAAGTAGCACTTTTAGTCTGTTTTTACGAAATACTTCAAAGACATTTTTATTGTTATGAATATTCATTTCAATGTAAAATGGAACTGACAACTTCCTGATGTTTCCTGTTTCCTGATAATAACTTAACACTAATAATCATACACTAAGAAAGATTTGGCCAATGGGCATGCATGTTTCAACCTCCTTGTACAATTTTATATTTATTATACTTCCATTCCGTTTCTATGGTCAGGGTGACTGTTAGCCTACATACCCAAAATTAAAGATAATGATCACCAGAACTCAATACTAGCATAATATTAATATGCCGAAAGTAGTGGGCCTCAGCCGGGCTCGAACTGACAACAACAGACAATCCAAAAGTAAAATCAACAATGTCTATGGCTTAGACCGCTGCGCCACGAAGGAAGCTTGTAGTTTAACACGCGAATTGTTGTATATGCTAGTATGTGAGGGTTCAGTGGTGATGTTGAACAAAAGAATCTCGTAAACATCATTTTCTGTGTATAAACTCAATTATTTTCAATGTTGGCAGTAAAAGGCACATCATGAGGATAAATAGAAATCATGTACTAACTTTTGCCAATATTCATTTCGTATAAAACCTGTAGGTCTGTGAGACCGTTTTTTTAAGTTTAACATTTGCCACTAATAATCGTTATAAATGACTGTTTGAAAGCATTTATAACTCGTCGTTTCCGTTTTCTTAAATCATATCTTGCTCATGAAATGTGTCATATATACTTCTTATGGTTGAAATGCATGCTATGCTTTTGTATTACGAGTAGTTAAGCGAATGTTAACGATACTCCCACCTAGTGATTTACTCGTCAAACACGCGTCAAACAAAGGGAAGTTTGTTTCTGTTAATATACTCACGGTGTGTGTCGCTTGTATCAGGGATGTTCTAATACTTTTTTTGTTGTTTTTTCTTGTTTTAGTTAAAACTTGGTTGACACACTACCGTGTGTCTTAATACGGATAAGACAAATGCTGTATCGGTAGGCTGATAAACAAATATTCGTGAAATTGTTTGTGAAGATTTGAATGGCAAATGGATAGAGATAGTTCAAGATTGAGCTTCCATTTCACCGTGTCATTTAATAGTATCGTACACATGAAGTACTTTAAGATAATGAAGCTAACCTTTCGGCTATCAAAATCATTTCCACCTGCTTTCAATAAATCTGATTTATTTATCCATCCTTACCTTCTAATTCTCTATACTTCTTAAAAATAAAAAGGAATATATAATTTACTGGTTTCAGAGAAAGCGACATTCGTGAGTGCGTCTCTTAATGGGAACATAACCTTAACAGTGCATTCCTTTTGGAATGATGGTCTGCCATCTTCATCATCTCTTTCAAGAAAAACAAAACAAACACAAACACAAAACAAACGCTAAATTGGTATGGTTTAAATTTAAATTAATTTGCAGGATCTTGGCCACGAATTCATTCTTGTCTAAAATTTGGTAAAAGGAAAAATATGTATGCAATTTTGTTTAGATGAGAAAGCGAAGACCACGGACAGTGTATAGCCTTAGCATATTTACTGGCATCACGGAATTGAATTTTCAAATGCTATAACATGGGTCAGATTTTCAATGATTTGAAGTAGAGACGTGTGCAGGGAATGTGGACAATTATAGCAAGGTCGTTTGCCTATTGTAGTTGTACAAGCTCATGCCAAATGTTCCTAACAATTTTCACTCCTAAACTAAGGGACATAATGGCATGAAAAAATATTGACATAATGAAAAGGACCCTTACTGAAATCACTTCCACGAGTTTGAAAACAATTTTGATTTTTACATTCTGTAAAAACAGTAAAAACAGGAAGAGTTCCGGGGGGGGGGGGGGGAGCAAGGTGTTCACATCCCTGACAAAATTTACAGTGTATCTAGCATGTTTTGCGACACAATTCAAAAGCATTCAGATTCAAAAGCATTCAGGCATTGTACTTTAGGCTTGTAGTAAGATATTGATCTGGCAAGTGAAAGATGGATTAGCCAGGATTAGCACATATACAATAGCAATGGTCTGTGAGCTGATGACAACATGCTTTTCAAGTTTGGTAAATGCTGGCAGTAATGTCAGCATCCTTGTTCCAGAAATTGCCACAAACTGCCAACCCCCCCCCCCCCCGGAACTCTTCCTGTTTTTACTTTTTTTACAGAATGTAAACATCCAATTTGTTTTCAGACGCGTGGAAGTGATTTCAGTAATGGTCCTTTTCATTATGTCATTTTTTTCATGCCATTATGTCCCTTTAAAGGCACTATCAGTGATTCACCCGAAAGAGTAAAAATATTTGATATTTGCAGGAATAGCTTAAAAGTGAATGATAAGTCTGGAATTCTGATAAGTTTATTTTTTGCAACAGCAAAATTGACATAAAATATGTAATGGCAATGTTGGCATATTCTTCAATAGATGGGGTAATTTCCATGCACTATGTAGAGAATAATTCTTGCATAATAATATGACCCCTGTAATTATGTGTTATTTGATCGCTTTGTTTTCTCATACAAAATCTTAATAAATGTTTGCTCTCTTTGAAGAAAAAAATGAAACAAACGTGGAACATTTTGTATACGTAATTTAAGCATTTCGCATAAAGAACTCAATCAAATTTTAACGTGTGTTCAGAATTTCAGTAAGAACGTCAGTGGCATTACTTCCAGATTTTTTTTTTGCGGGACGTGACCCCCGATATGACGTCACAAATTTAAAATTCAAGCGCTCAGATTTACGAGTGCGAGTCCTCGACGAAGAACTACAAAATTGAATGAAATGAAATTTTCTGTTTGCTTTGCTGTAACTGGTCACGTAAAATAATACTATATTTTAATTTAAAGCACAATGTACTCATACTTATGAACCGTATTAAAGGTGCATTTCGTGATTTCAGCACCTTCCGTTTTATTCATTGATCACTAGATATCCTTGACAAAAGCGTATTCTCAAAATTTGAGCTGATCCCGATCTTGCGGTTTTGTATTATGAGCAATTGCTCGTTTCCCACGGTCCCATAGGCTACTGTGCGGTAATTTCTGTCCGTTTACGGACAGAAAATACAAATTGCGAATTTCTTACAGATGCGACCGAATTTGCACGTAAGATTGAGCACACATGGGTTACTAAGGCTAACGGTTCAGATGACATAAAAATCTCAACATTTTTTAGGTAAGTCGGGGGGACGAGGCTGTGGATCACGAAATGCCCCTTTAAGACAAACATTCAGAACTAGAATCATCACTAGTATGACTAGGTAAAATGTAACACGCTGAAAATACGTGCTATTTTTGACATAAATCAGAGTCACGAATTATAATGAAGTTCATATTTAGGACTTTGAAAGTCCACCGCCGTCAGAAATTACTACATCATTACATATTGTTTAACTATGGCTTGTCTGAATTTTCACTGAATTTGGTTGTTTAATAGGCTCCTTCGTATATTGATTTTAACATATCATTTAAACACATCCATGCGTGACCGTATCACGCAAATGGATTCGAACCCATATTGTTCAGTCGTATCCGAAGAAAACTTGTATTTCAATTAAGTCTTTTTAAATAACAAAAATAAAAACTTGTATTATTATATTTTTAAAGTCAACTTACCGAGCTCTATGGAATTGTTTTAATTGGCAAGCATATAGACACCAATGATTTAATAATGTTTTGCATGATTAACGTAAGTGGGTCTGCTGTTCATATTAAAATTTAATAAGAGAAGAAATTTGTCTTATATATTTCCACTCAAGCTGAAGATGGAAATGATCAAAATTAAGCAACAAACAATAAACAAAATATATATGAGTGTTTAAAAACAGGTCCATGTTTAGGGGGTAGGCCTACATGGCGAGTTATGGTTGGAGTATAAATTTGTAAGTATTTTTACTTAATGTGACAGGAGGAGATTTTTTGGAGGATATAAATTTCTCTCAAATTGCACTTGATCGGTTGTAGACCACCTACCGATAATGTTTCGAAGGTTTATTGAATAAACAAGCACAAAAGAAAACCGCAAACCTTGTTTTGAACTTGCCTGCAATTCTAATCGTCCCTAGAGGAAACCATGCTTTTAATTTCTGTCGTGCACGATAGAAACTACTAAATCATCATCTTATTACATAAAGACGGCGTATTCGGCTTATTCACTTCAGGTGTGATCTAATCCATTGTAAGCATTCCAAATATGCAAAAAAACCTGGGTTCGAACAAAATTGAGGTGCTTCTCTATGGAAATATCCTCATTTCTCTTTAAGAGGAGGTATAGAGTTTTTCCCACAATGCAATTCTTCCAATACCATTTTTGCTCTGGTTGTCGCATGAATTTATAGTGACAAAAAGTACCTAAATGAAGAGAACCTATCCCAATCTTGCAACCCAAATTTAGCGTCGGACCGGGTCATCGGTGATGGTGATTCGGCACATCATCATGGTTTGCCATGTTGAAGATCGCGCAAAATCTTTGTTGAAGCGGAGGTCAAACTTCCCGATATATGAGAACGTCAAGAGACGTAATCAGTTTTCTAAAGCGAATTCGGAAATCCCCGCAATTCAGTGTAAACACCTAATACTTGAAATAATTTATGCTAATCATCAGTCGTAATTCAAAAATAATATCAAATTCAATGCGACTTTTCTCTAGTGTAAAACGTGCTATTAGTTTTTAAGCAAGCTTGTAATAAAATAACTTTTTTTTTTAATAATTTTTTAAAAATCTCTCCAATTTGGTTCATATGCCAGGAAACAACAAAATTCAATTTTAGATGAAATTTCTCTCAAAGGACCTTTACTTAATTACCTATGGCAGCAGCCTGTACATTTGTTACTTTAAAGACAATGGTGTAATAAATAAATCACCTTTTTCCAATTAAAAAAGACAACATATGCTTCCAAAGTAATCAAATTTCGAGCAGAGTTCAAGTGCGGTCACTGCAAAGCTGTGGCAGCTGGGTTTGAAGGAAATTCTCTAATGACAAAAACGTCATTTCAAAGTGTAAGAATATTCTTTTAAATAGCATAGAAAACACTCCCCATTGACATGTCAGTATTATGAACAATGTGCTACTTCAGACTTGGTCTAAATAATCTAAACACAAAATAATTGACCCTACTCATATATTTCCAAGATGCCAGTGAATTACTTAAAGAGACATGAGGAGATTTCCATAAAGAAGCGCCCCCAATTTTTCTTGAACCTAGGTTTTTTACATTTGGAATGCTTACCGATGTATTAGATCACACCTGAAGTGAATAAGCTGAATACGCCGTATTTATGGGCCATTCTCCGATAAAGTGTTCAAAAACGATTTTTGTGTCGCTCACAGTCATACACAGTTTAAAGTCTGTTTTGCTTGTTAAAAATGAATGCTTTATTAATATAAATTATACTTAGGAGTTATGCTTTCAAAATGATCTGGACTAGAAGTTGTAACCGGGCAAGAAAGTATCAAGCAAATAAGGCTGATGATGCATAATTCTTGTTTTTCGCCATGTCGCCAGCCCAAATCCATTCTTTAAAATGGATTATTAAAGTTTCGTAAGAGTTCTCTGAGAGCATGTCGCCAATATTGCAAACAGATATGTTACCATAATTCAAATTGATACAAAATTGCCAAAAATAGCAGTAGAAGAATGTTCCAATATGCGATAAATCAAGCACATGTCAATGTTATATTATACATGTTTTGCATAAAAATCTGGTTTGAAGTAACAATTTCCAGGCCTAGTAATGAAAGAAATCCCTCATGTTACGTTCATACAGCGACAGATACGTTACCTACCTCCACAGCGCTCTTGCTAAACACCGTGACACATAAAGTCGAATACCACACCATGCTTTAGTATTATGGTAATAACTGATAGGATATAGAGATTAAGTCGGTAAAGCATGTACTTTTATAAAGAGCGGCACGATTAAGAAAAAGGCCGACCAGATACGTTACCCAGATACGTTACTTTAGTGTTAACATTAGGCAATATACTAAAAATACATCGGTCCTCGGACCGCATGTGTCGCCTGCCGTCGCGGTTTGTAATGATAGGTCTCATTTGACCTTTGACCTTGACATGTGACCTTTGACCTCATTAACATATGAGGGATCCAATGTTGCACCTATGGTTGGTTCCAATTGAACTTCAACTTTTCAATTTAGGTCAATTTTACATTTTCAGCCTATCTTACAACTTGACCTCACATGACCTTTGACCTTGGTATGTGACCTTTGACCTCATCAGCAAATGCGGGATCCAATGTTGCACCTATGGTTCAAGTATGGTTCCAATTGAACTTCAACTTTTCAATTTAGGTCAATTTTACATTTTCAGCCTATCTTACAACTTGACCTCACATGACCTTTGACCTTGGTATGTGACCTTTGACCTCATCAGCAAATGCGGGAAAAAAAAAAAAAAAAAAAAGCGCTCTTGCTAAACACCGTGACACATAAAGTCGAATACCACACCATGCTTTAGTATTATGGTAATAACTGATAGGATATAGAGATTAAGTCGGTAAAGCATGTACTTTTATAAAGAGCGGCAAGTCGCGGTTTGTAATGATAGGTCTCATTTGACCTTTGACCTTGACATGTGACCTTTGACCTCATTAACATATGAGGGATCCAATGTTGCACCTATGGTTGGTTCCAATTGAACTTCAACTTTTCAATTTAGGTCAATTTTACATTTTCAGCCTATCTTACAACTTGACCTCACATGACCTTTGACCTTGGGATGTGACATTTGACCTCATTAACATATGAGGGATCCAATGTTGCACCTATGGTTCAAGTATGGTTCCAATTGAACTTCAACTTTTCAATTTAGGTCAATTTTACATTTTCAGCCTATCTTACAACTTGACCTCACATGACCTTTGACCTTGGTATGTGACCTTTGACCTCATCAGCAAATGCGGGATCCCATGTTGCATCTACGACTGAAGTTTGGTTTAAATCCATCAAAGTATGCGGATATTACAAGCAAATGTTAACCCTTTTTCACAACAGACATCAACAGACATCAACAACAACAGACATCAACAGACTACAGGGGACAACGTGATCCCTATGTGTCTTCCTGCCTCAAGGCAGGCAACACAAAAATGATCATTCATTAATGTTGATATGTGGTCATTTTGTAGACCAAACCTGAACACTTTAACGGAGAATGGCCCTTATGTAATAAGATGATGATTTAGTAGTTTCTGTCGTGCACGACAGAAAGTCAAAGCATGGTTTTCTATGGGGAACGATTACGATAGCAGGCAAGTTCAAAACAAGGTTTGCGGTTTTCGTTTACTGTGTCCAATAAAAACCTTCCAAAAACGTTCGCGGGACTAGAGGTACTACAAACCGATCCAGTGTGAATTGGATTAAAAGAAATTTTATATATGTCCTAAAAAATCCCTGTCACTTTAAAATACAGATCACCGAACCGAACACAAGGCATCACAGTTTAGTGAATGGAGAACACAAAGCGTTACATGAGGGTACACCAAAGGTCAAATGATTAAAGGTCTCAACATGTGTGATACTACCCAAGGACTATGGTACCAAGTGTCATGAAAATGAGCTAATGCAGTGATTAGAAACACCAAAGCAACTTTGATAAATCTGGAACATTTTTGGACATGACCTTAACGACCTTCGATGAACTTTGACCTCCAATTTTTTGAAGGGGGCGTAGGTAAAAGTTGTGGGGCACAAAAGAGAAGGGGTGTTTTGAGGTCAAACCCACAAACTGCACCGTTGTGGGAAAAAATTCACAATCGCAGAAGGTGCGATTGTGATCCCACCAAAAATCCAATTTTATTAAAAAAAAAACCCTGACATTTACACTCAGTTTAGCCCACAAAGTGGCTAGGACTTACGGAATTTTATTAGACGATATTATGAAATGTCTTGTCGTCCTTAAACTTTTGGAACACTTTTTGTCACTAAGTACTGACAGTGGTTGGCGTACACTACAGTAATGGCACATTGCAATGCATCATGGGATTGATTCAAGAAGCGCCTCTGGAGTACAACCCAAGGTCGAATTACAATCAAGTGCCATCCAGAGGGTGTTTTTTTGAATCAATCCATGAGGCCATAGCAAGGGCCATATACCATACTTACTACACACAGTCAGTAGCTTAGGGATAGAAAAGAGTTCCAAAAATTAAGAACCACACAAAGAAATTCATAAATCATGCAAAAAATTCCCAAGTACTAATGCATTGTGGCGTTAGAGTAGCAGTAACGGTCAGGGTTTTAGTGTAAGAAGGTTGTTGGTGTAGTGATCCACAAGACCCTAATGAGGTGAAAATTTCCACAAAAACTGTGTTGCATTGTGGGATGATGACTCAAAACACACCTACTGAGTCGCAATTGAAAATGTGTGTTATGTTGTGAAAACGCGAGCAAAGCCCCAATTAGGTTTAGGGGAAAGGTAAAGGTAACATTGGTGTGGTCAAACGGAATGTATGGACCTCATGCAGACCAAAACAGAGTAGGATATACAGGGCAGCGCCCACTGGTTGGCGAGAAACCACAGGTGCCGAAGGGGCACATGTAATATGCCAAAATCGAACTGATTTTTTCACATTTTTCGCAAAACTGATGGGGTCTCGTCCACCGCAAAAACTAAACATTGGACATTTCCTAAATTGAACCCATGACCACAGCGTATCAACCAAAAACAAACAATCGATTATTTCATAATTGCCACTCAAGTTGCCACGCTTACATGCAGACTAGTACATTAAACCCTCAACAATTCTATCAGGAAATGGTATGAGATGGTTTCCCAAATAACCTGCGGACAATTACGGATCAATTTTTCAGAAAGTCAGTCACTCGTGAGTCCAAACCCTCAAAGCCACAGTCGTGTAATGGTTTTCTAGTCCACTCGGCACGAAGAAGGCCAGTTACATTATCTTCTACTATCACATTAAACCCAGAAGGATTTTCTAACCAATCCATAAGCATGTGCCTATACTGTATGTACTGTACTAAACATATGATAAAAATTCCCTAAATATTAGCACTTATGTGGGCTAAAATGAGTAAAAGGTGAGGGTTTTAAAAGCCAATTTTTCTAGGTTGACAAACCATGGACACGACCATCTCAACCGATTTGTTCTTTAAACTTTGTGAGGTAAAGGACATTTGGTTTCAATTAGAATATGACATTTAAAAATTCAGCATTTGTCTGTTCCATGGTAACGGCCCTATCTGTTTTTGCTGATTTACGGGTCTAGGATAACGCCAAATTAGCTGATTTCATTACTAAAAAACAGCATTTTGAAACAAAATAGTACATCAAGACGGTATATATTTTTAGGAAACTGACTTCATGGAATAAATACTTCATGTTTACACCATAGAGTTGAGTATACTAAAAGGCTAGAGGTCGGACAATTCCATCTTGAATCGGCGAGCCCACTGGTGGACGCTGGATGTTTACCCCGCCCAAGCCCAATACAACTAAAACTAACGGCGAGCGGAAATATGCATTTTCTCGTTGATTTCGCCAGGTTTTCCCCTCGAATATAAAGGATTCCTTTTATATCCAAGAAATCCATCAGAGGCATGTGGGGTTTATGCAGAAAGTTTATATCGTCGCATAGATCGGGCACTGAGTTTTTTGCAAATTTACAAAACTAGCATTACAATAGCATGGGCTATAGCTTGTTCGTTAGTTGCTATGACATTGTGACGTATTTAGCACCATCTAGTACACATTGTACTCTTATATTAGTAGGGACTTTGACCCTCGGTAAGTGCGAAAATAGCGTCCGCCTGCTCGGTCGTTTGTATTGTTGGAAATCAGCGAAAATAACCGTGTTTGTGCCCCATTCTAAAGAATAAACCGGGAACAGTCCAGAGGCCTTGGTTTAACACTAAGTGTCAGTAATTAAGAGTCAGCTTTGCCAGCTTCTGATACTGTTGCCACGTTGAAATACTGCATTTTTAGATATAATGAAAAACTCTAACTTTTATGGGCCAGGTAAAGTCCCCTTTAAATCTACCAAATGGTCTACATTATTTTTTTATTTATTTTGTGCATGTAAAGTTGCCTTAACACCCTTCAAATTGATTGAAAAAAAATTGGGCAAAGTACGCATTTACTTGTCACGTGACACCGAAATCGGAGGGATTTGTGATAGGCGGTTTGGCGTATTTTAGGGTATTCTTTAGCTATAAAACATTACATTATGTGTACTACTATATTTTGGGGGCTGAAAAGCAATTGAATAACTTTTATATCCACTATCTGTCTGCCCTTCTGTCTGTGGTCTGTCCGTTATTTGTGTTTGTCTGTCTGTCTGTTCCCACTTGCCTCAAAATATTCCTTTTGCCAAACGTTTGGGCTGATTGCCAATCAAAATCTGTCATGAAGAACCATTACCCAAGCCCATATTGTGTTTCAAGATTTGGGTCAAAGGTCATATAGGCCAATTAAAGGGTCATTCTTTGAAAATTTTATAAATTCCTTCTTGTGCCACAAATAAAGTGCTATATTCACCAAACCTACTAGGCACATATAGGGAGTACACAGATAATATGTCAAGGATCACCTCATTGTTCAATTGATCAGAAGAACTGCTACTCACGGCCTATATGGGGTGTTCACACAGATTTGGGCAAAGGTCATGTGAGCCAATGTGATGACAAGAGCCGTATGTAGGGGTATGAGGGGAAAGGTCGAAGGTCATTCAGGGGTCACTTGGGGTCATTATCTTTACTCTTGGTATACACCTTTTTGTGGCATTTTTTTTCAACTTTACGTAGCGATTTAGTGGCAGTTATGGATTGAGTTTGTACCATACTTGGTATGCTTATACATGGTCTTATATGGGGTCTTGGGTAACGCATGTGGAAGGTCAATTGCCATTTGTCATGTCAGAGGTCACGTAGGTCATTACATTCTTCTCTTGATCTTTGACCACAAAAACGGCAACGACCTATTTGGGACTGCTGTTTCCTATTTTCGTGTTGCCCAACGCTGCACAAATAGTCAGAAAACTGCTGGACGCCAATGCCCATATACGAGTTTACACACATGTCACATGGGCCGATTACAAGGGACATCTTTGAAATTTATAAATTCATTCTTGTGCTACAAATCAATTGGTATAATCACCAGCCTTTGGGCAGAAGAACCACATTGACCAAAGGCCCAAATGCCATATGAAAAGTTGCTCTCGCTCTCGTGACATCATATAGAATTCCAATAAACGAAAGTTCGAATTCAACAACCTAAACCAAATTATACGGTTCATTTTGGGTAACATAATGTTTTTTAACGCAAAACTCTAAAAAATGAGGACCCCGCCATCGACATATTTCGATTAGTTTTTTATTGATATAAGAAACAAAAGTAATACGTGGGAGTTTGTTTAATACTCTTCATTCGTATAGGTACTTGAATAATGTAACATTCAAAATTCGGACTGGAATTTGGACAGCGTCATTAAATTGCATATCGACGATGGAGAAAGCAAATTGGATATTTGAATATTATAAAAAATTTAATTTTTAAGCTTGTTTATTTCTTTGGTTTTGGAGTTTTAATAATTGGTCCTCTCCTGCTGTGTTAATAATTAATTAAATTGCAATGAAAACCGCGCGAAAATATCCTCCTCGTACCCATCGGTGTTTCATAAGCCCGCTCACAAAGTTCGTCGGTTAATGCGTCAGTTGGCTTCCTGCTGATTCTTTCTTAAGGAATAAAACCCATCCCGACCATATTTACTTTTACAATAGCTACTTGGTACCGATAGCTATTCACGTGTGATCACTAGTGGTTCAAAATAGCCCACTCATGCGGTGCGGAAACACACTTCAGATTCTTTTTCATATTGATGCGGGGTCCATATTAGCATCGTAGTTAAAATAATTCATTTGTTATTGTTTTATTACAAGCCCCAATTCTACTGAGTAAGTTGTTCATGACGTTAAGTACAAAATACCTATCCTCTTACACAAATAAATAAATCTTGAGCTTCTATAGGCTGTGTTCAATTGACTTTGACCGTATGTTTTCATCATTTATTCGAAGAGGAAGAAAGACGAACAAAAGTCATGAAAGAAAAGTTGTTTTGTAAAGTTTGACCTAACAACTTTGTGCAGAACCAAAATCCTTATTGCTTAACAACATTTCAATTCAATTTACCGCATTTTCAGAAAAGACAAAAAGTAACCTATATGTAATACTGGTGCTGAAATTCAAAACATGTTGTTTTACATACAATAGTACAAAAAGGCCATTGAACAGTTAGGTGGTTTGTTCAAGCGTATGGAAGGCATATCCCTTGCCTTTGTTGATAATTATTGATGTTACAAGTATCGTGGATACATGCGGCCCCGGCTGAATAAATCCTGACACCACCACATAGTGCATAGCCTTATGTCATTTCGTTCAATTTTTGTGTTAAAAGCGAACTTAAAGTTGATTTTGTCTCTTTTGGGGACATAAATGGAAAAAAAGCATGTTGCCATTTTTTCTGAAGGGGGTAAGTGGGAAATCCAAGATGAAATAATTTGCTTTCATATACTAAACATTTTATATATAGATTATGGGTAGGCAATGGTTATAAACATGTGAATTGTTGGGACTTTGAACGACATATATCTATTTTCATACATGACTCGTATTTGAAATACATTTTCCATCTCATAATTGCAAATCCAAGATGGCCGCCTCAAAGTAGGCCTTCATGCGCACATGCATTACTAATAATAATTATGTTAAAAAGGGTAAACTGTTAAATGTGCATCCATCTCCGCATACATCTAGTAGTTAATAACAATAGGCATGAAAGTGTTTTACTTTATAGATACCCATTGTTAGTGATTACAAAGTCTTTGTTTAGAGGCTTGAAGTCATCAACAAATCGTAATAAATCAGTTATAAAAAAAAAAAAAAAAAAAATACTTGTTACAATAGCTACTTGGTACCGATAGCTATTCACGTGTGATCACTAGTGGTTTCAAAATAGCCCACTCATGCGGTGCGGAAACACACTTCAGATTCTTTTTCATCTATGAGTGCAGGTCCATATTGCACGTAGTTAAAATAATTTCAGTTGTTATTGTTATTACCTCCCCAATTCTTACTGAGTAAGTTGTTCATGACGTTAAGTACAAAATACCTGTCCTCTTACACAAATAAATAAATCTTGAGCTTCTATAGGATGTGTTCAATTGACTTTGACCGTATTTTTCATCATTTATTCGAAGAGGAAGAAAGACGAACAAAAGTCATGAAAGAAAAGTTGTTTTGTAAAGTTTGACCTAACAACTTTGTGCAGAACCAAAATCCTTATTGCTTAACAACATTTCTATTCAATTTACCGCATTTTCAGAAAAGACAAAAAGTAACTTATATGTAATACTGGTGCTGAAATTCAAAACATGTTGTTTTACATACAATAGTACAAAAAGGCCATTGAACAGTTAGGTGGTTTGTTCAAGCGTATGGAAGGCATATCCCTTGCCTTTGTTGATAATTATTGATGTTACAAGTATCGTGGATACATGCGGCCCCGGATCAGCTTACTCAGCTGAATAAATCCTGACACCACCACATAGTGCATAGCCTTATGTCATTTCGTTCAATTTTTGTGTTAAAAGCGAACTTAAAATTGATTTTGTCTCTTTTGGGGACATAAATGGAAAAAAAGCATGTTGCCATTTTTTCTGAAGGGGGTAAGTGGGAAATCCAAGATGGCCGCCAAAGTCACCTGTAGCTGGCCAAACAATGTATATTAAATCACACAAGACTATATAAATGTAGTCCAAATTGGAATTTTAATGAGTGGAAATAATTTGCTTTCATATACTAAACATTTTATATATAGATTATGGGTAGGCAATGGTTATAAACATGTGAATTGTTGGGACTTTGAACGACATATATCTATTTTCATACATGACTCGTATTTGAAATACATTTTCCATCTCATAATTGCAAATCCAAGATGGCCGCCTCAAAGTAGGCCTTCATGCGCACATGCATTACTAATAATAATTATGTTAAAAAGGGTAAACTGTTAAATGTGCATCCATCTCCGCATACATCTAGTAGTTAATAACAATAGGCATGAAAGTGTTTTACTTTATAGATACCATTGTTAGTGATTACAAAGTCTTTGTTTAGAGGCTTGAAGTCATCAACAAATCGTAATAAATATTTTTCTGAATGCATTAATGTAGCTCACAACAGTCCTAACTACTTTAAGTTATTAATTTTAAGCGTATTTTGAGTCTTGAACTTGGTCAACAACAAAATTGCCTTAAATCGAAAACAAATTACGATGACTCATATCTAAAATTCAAAGAAACACTGACCATTATTTATATTGATATCAAGAATATAGATAGCTATTGCCATAACCTGCAATTATACATTGGTAAATGTATATCAAACCTGCCAGGAAATGAAATCAGCACCTTTTTCCTTTTGACCACGAATTTATCTCTTGGTCAATAATTAAGATCACCATAGTTGTTCCTATGTGACAATGCTCTTAAATAAAACATGAGTACTGAATCAATGGTAAAATTTGAAATTTGTCAACACCCACAGCTTCATTTAGTTGTCATTATTTGTTCAACCTATTGCATTTACCTTGTGCATTATATTGAAGGCAGCCAACAGATTTCAGTGCATGGGCAACTTGTTGAGTCGATAGGTGCAATTTCCAGAGCCACATCCCCTTTCTTGCCTCCACATTTTACTAGTTTGATTATAGCTTGTGGTGCTGGAAACATTCAAACATCTAAAGATGGAAGTACACAGACACTCTACAGAAAAATGCATGGAAAGTAAAAGACGACAAGCCAGACTGCGAATGGTATAAAAGGAATTAGAACAGAAAGAATGTCATCTAATTGTAAATAATGGCTAGAGGCATACGGATAGAGCCGGTCTTGGGTACAAAAAAAACCAAAAGTGATTCAAAGGACAGACACCTAGCAACAAAGAAATGCCTCCACCGGACTAATGAAAGATGTAGACGAGGAAGACATGTTTGGGATACCTTTTACGGATGTTCGAAACAAGGGCAGTGGTTGAAATGGGAGTCTGTCATGCAGATTGACACCTCCTGGAAGAAAGTTTTGTATGTTGGACGCAGAGCTGCTGTCTTTCCACATCAACGCAATCCAATGATAAACTTCCATCCCCTGCAAATCCGAAGATGTGGGGCAAGACCAATCTTGGGCTCTGACAATTATGTCATCATCGTCATGTACACTGTTCCACATCCTCACTGGTTGTAGCTCTCTTTACATAAGTGGAAGAACAACTGGCGCATGACCAAACCAACTGAAAGTAATCTATACAGCTAGAGGTCTGGCACCGTACCGTGGTAGAGGCAAATCAGAAAAATAAACCTCGCACCTGGAATCTGAACTCCATCTCTATAAATGCCTTTCGCACAGCTGATCGGTACAGCTGATCGAAATCCAGGTTACCAAAGCCTAAGACAGAAACAACCAACATTTGAAGAAGGCCAATGACTGGATGTTCCTGATGGATGGGAACACAAACAAATATGTTCCCCTCCAGAAATCAATGAGACAGCTAAGAGACCAGATATCCCATCTTTTCTAATAAAACAAGCAGGATTCATCATAGAGCTGGAGGTCCTATGCAGGAGAACTAATCTAATGAATATGCAAGGAAAAGAAGTGCAAATACCAAGATCTAGTAGCTGACTTTGAAAGCAGTGGTTGTCTAATAATTTCAAATAAAAGTAGGAAGCAGAGGGTTCTGCAATACATCAGTCAACAAATGAACAAATCAGCAAATTGCACTCATGGCGATCTATGTCATCTGGCCTCCAGCAGCAGACAGGCCCGGTAGCAAGGATTTTTTGTGTGCGGTTTTTTTTTCCAAAAGGACCTTGTTTCCCAATGTGGACCTTCCCACAATAGAGGGGGTGTAAATTTGGCAAAAGTTGAACTTTTGCCCAAATAGTGCACTTTTTGGACCAAAAAAACTAAAAACCCCTATTTCCAGAGCTCGCTTCGCTCGCACACATCATTTTTGTGGACACTTTTTGGAATTTTGCTAGTGTGAGCTGGGTAAATAAAAACCACGCACCTCCCCGGCTACGGCCCCGGCAGTTACGCTCAAAGGCATTCGACAGATGGACGGCAAAGCCAATTCCAGCAATATGCGATGTGGGAAGTTGGATTTTACGTTAAGCGCTCACAAAAACCAGTTTTAACCTGCCAATGTCTGGTCCAAAACCCGGAGACCTCCGAACACATAATCTAGACCAGAGATATGCATAAAAACCAGGCTGCGAAGTGACCGCGCTGGTGTTCTACCAATGAAACTATTCCTCCGAACAAAGTGGGCATCAGTGAGTGTCACCATACATCATCTGGTGAAAGAAGACCCGGTCAACTAATGGTGATGATGCCCATATCAGGGGCAATGTAGTGGCACGTAAATATGGGAACTTAGTGATATATAATTCAGTTGGGGGAAGAGTTTCTCCTTCAGCTTGACGATTGGAGTACAAAAACCATCGTAGCTCCTTGACCTTAGTGTGCATTGTACCAGTAAAGCAGACGAACCTTTGCAATGAGAAACAATCTCCTGAAAGGGGAAGGTTTTTTTCCCCTGCCAATGCATTAAGGGTTTCATCATCGTTACAGGACTTGAATATCTTAAAACACCCTTCCTTGGTCCGGCCAGCAACTTTTCCACTCATATCTGGCCGGTAAAGGCATGGAAACCAAGAAGAAGTTCCACAACCAAAGGTAGTGTCTGATCTGCTTTCCAGGTACGCCACACTTTGCAAGGAAACCTCAGGTCGGCCATCTGGTCTTCAATCGTGTGAGGCATCGACTTAGCCCATGAGGCGTCAGCTCCGGGGGAGATGCTCACAAGGTTCAATACCAATAGATGTACTTGGTTGATCGACAAGTCTTTTCTTTCCACAAGGCGACTCTCTTTAAAGCTCCTTAGAGGACTGTTTCAAGAGGCTGGACTTTGCTTTAGAACTCCCCTCTGGATTTAAGGCGGTTTGGGAGCAGGTATCTGTCCAGACATTGGGGACGCATGAAGTAGCAGCAAGGTAGCCTCTTGTTCGTGGTTCCTCAATTTCATCTGGTTCCTCAATACATCATGCTCATATTCTAGGTTCTTTCTGTTGCAGGCAACTTGGCATGTGGGAGCTTCTCTCTTTATTTTCGCACATTGGTTATCTTGCCGTGCATAATTGTTCTGATTGCTTGCTTGCTTCCTATTTCTGTTTATTTGGTTTTGTGCTTTATTTGGCCTATTATTGTTTCTTTACCTGACTTGCTTTAGTTCTTTCTCCAATTGCTATTCTAAGTTCTTTCTGGGTGGTTGCTTGGCTTTTGGCTTGTCTTTTTATCATGCTAAACTATTTGTTTATATGCTGCACAATTATTATTGTTAGCTTGCGTGTTCATATTTCTGTCCAGTTGGTCTTATTTCTAAGTTCTTTATAGTGGATATTTTGCTCGACTCTTGGGGGATCTCTCCATATCTTGTGAACAATTGCTTTATCTGCTGCTGAGTTGCTTTGCTTTGCGTACTGGCCTTCCATAGCATTAAAACACACATAAGAGCAAAGAAGATTTTTGTTAGAAACTTTCTGAAAAAATCAGGATTGTTTAATGTCAATGGTGTCATTGTCAGCCTTGTTTTATGGTATATTCTAACTTAATTTGCCATGTTTACCAAGTCAATCAATCAATTTTATTTGAAAATTACAGCAGTACACGACAAGAAGTATGCAATACAAGAGTAAAATTCATATGAAAAGTAAAGTACAAATAGCAAATATTTATGTAGCAGAAAAACCGTAACATTTCAAACCTAAATATTTAACTATAAAATGGTGATGGTGGCCATTTGAACTAAATGGCAGCCATTTTTTGAACAGGAAATAGAGTGAACTCAGATATATCATCCAGTTGCTTGAGATGATTCTAGCCCGTTGGTAGGTTAATAGAAATTTGGGAAATAGGACATTTTAAACCATTATTAAACATTAGGAAAGTAATAGCGGCCATTTGAACTAAATGGCAGCAATTTTAAGCAGAAATAGCTGAAAAAAACATAGAATATAATTATAGATGCATTTTTTTTATGATGTAGTACTAGCTTCATTGGTAGGTTTACCAGCAATTTATGAATGGGCATTTTAACCCACTCTATTAAACATTGTAACGGTAATAGCGGCCATTTTTGCTAAAAATGGCAAGCCATTTTAAAGGTGAAATAGCGGAAAAAACATAATACATTCCAGTTGCCCTAAAAACTGGCCTATTATTTATTATGATCTTATATGGTAGTTCTAGTAGGTGAAATGCCAAGAAGCCCAATATATGAAATGCATTTATTGCTGAATTTCCATCCACCGGCGGCCATCTTGATTTGAAGTCTAAACTGTCCTAGAAAAAATTGGGCAACATGTTTCATTTGAATCATCACCTTCAAAGTAATATCCACTCAATTGAGAAATCGTTTTACACAACAAATTGAATGTGTCAACCAGCCGTTACCAATGACTTGTGGATACGCCAAAGAGATTGATGTTACATCATCTATGCATTAAAACAATTGAACAGGCATTACTCTTTGCGATCATCAAAGGAATCACCCCAAAATCAGCATGACAATAAGGAACTGAAGACTTCAAACCCGGCTGTCAATGAACTGATTTACCTGGACTACCATCCCTCATTAGAGATATTTTCAGGTTATGCAAGCAAAAAATTTAAATATCTCAGGTGTCTGTGACATGGAATTACTCAATTTTGAAGTAAATGGGTAATGAAACAAGTCTTAAGCTCCTTCAGGCTCGAGTTGCTGGTGAGTATAGAGCATTAAAGTGGGAAGTTTTCAAAGTGAAACAAAATAAATTACATCTTGTGTCACTGACACCTTGATACACTTTATCGTATTGAAATGTAAGACGGTAGTACAGCCAGGTAGAGTGCTTTTTAACCTTATTTTACTTATTTGCTGCTACGTGCCAGTAAAAGACATTTAGAACTAAGCAAGGACTAGTATGACTACGGTAAACTGGTATATTTAACAAAAACACTTGTTCAATTTTGATCTTCGTGGGAATTTTTAAATAGAATGATAATTTTTGTAAAATATTTTCTCCTTGAAGAGAGAGGAGATTTTTAAATGTTGCGCTGTTGTAACGGAGTCGTGAAATTTCACACATGTAGTTTCCATGCGATTTGAAAGAATGTTATCATTTGAATTAAAATTGCGAAAGATTGTGTATGTTACAATGTCGTCCTTAACTCCCTTAATGCCATTTTTTGTCACTTTTCAAAAACCACGGAGAGGACCCCTGCTTTGTTTTTAGGGGCGAATTTTCCCCAGACCTAACAAGAAAAATAACGCAACCTCTCTTTTTTTGCGGTGATCGCCAGGTTAGTAGTCATTTTTCGAAAAGGGCGTTAGGAATATATCATTCAATATGTTCATATGACCTCCAAAATGCATTTGTCATCTATAAACTTTAATAATTATTACACAAGATGGAATATCGTCCCAATTAACTTGTTCAGATGTTACAGGAATATTGCCCATATATTGAAAACCCGAGTTTGCTCTCTCGAATGACGGAACTACAATAAAGAATCTCTGAGCCCTCGTCATTCATGAAGCACTGACCATGGTATTCTATGAGCAGAATAAGCTAACGGTTACACACCACTAACTCACTTATACACAGTAGTCTATGGGAAAATGGCAACTTTGAGCATGTTTCTTTCACATTAAAAACTCTCACAGAGGAAATACAACAGTATCACACCAAGGTACAAGCTAAAATCACCAAATAACCAAATTTTGAACATATGATGACCAGAAATTTTTTTAGTTACGAATCACCAAACTCGCCCGACGTCAGACCGGCAACACAAGATTCTCTATAGTCGCCAAAGGTAGTAATTTGCAAATCGATGTGAAGTTGATGAGCGCGGAGTAAATTGCCCCCAATTTTACAGTCCAAATGCCACTTAGTTTGAAAAAACATACCAGTCTACCATGTCAATCATGAAATTCCATCACTTTCTTAATATAACTTTGCTAATATAACTATGCATTTTCAGACATTTTAAAGCACTCTTTCCAGATGCCATGCGAGAAAGTAGTCTACCCATGATTTTTCATCCTTACGGCAGCCAGGTTAGTGGTGTATAACCTTACTCGATAAATTACTACCTGTGCGTCAGTTCCTACACAAATAACTATAAGTTCGTCAACTTCGCAAAGCTCAAACGCCTTTGTGCACGTGTACGTATAAAAAATGTGAGTTTTAATTTAGCATAGCAATGCAGATAAATGGCACATGACTAAAAATTGCTCATCAGGCTCCATGTCACTGGAGAAAATGCGTAAAATAAATTAATATTACCGAAGCCGCAAAAAATACCCTTTGTCCATAATTTAAGGCGATTTTGCGCGATTTTGAAAGTTTGTGCCTTACTTTACGCTATTTCCCAAGTAGCATGGGGCCAGTGACGAAAATCAGGTATTGGGTATAAGTGCTGCAATTGATAGGCTTGTTTAATTAACGTCTCACAAGCATCCCTTGGAACTGCAATTAAGTGATTTCAAGGGCTTACAAGCCCTCTTTTCGCGCGGTTTTGATTGAAATACTTGTAACGACGCTGTTTGCGATATGAGGGGCGGGGGGGGGGGCAAATATATGAGCACAAATATAAAGAAGTGTGGAGGTGCGAGTAAGGTAGGTAGTCTTCATTGAATTCAGTACAGGTTGTAGAACCCAAGTGGAACAACTTACATGTACTTTAAGGTAAGTAGAGCATTTTGTATTAACAGGGCTACATTCATCAATTTGTGCGATTCTCTTGCAAAGGGGGATAATTATGTTCAAAAAAAATACCCAGATGTAATATAGATAAATCAAACGCCTTGCCAGTGACAATTTCAGTGGACTGTATTTTTTTTAAAAAGATGAAGAAGCTCATAGGTATTATGATTGCTCGAAGTACTATCTCAAACAAGCTTGAGTGAATCTTGACCTACTAATCCCTCTCTAAGAATCCTGGCGTAAAAATATCACCAAACTCGGTGAAGGCCAGTTAATGTCTGTGGAATAAGAGCCACTTCTGGTATTTAAATACAATGTCCTCAGGTGAGCCCTGCATGACATTGCATTTGTTATCCTTGGACACCCAAAGATACAAGATTATAGTGTCATCAAACTTGGAAAACAGTCACTCATATATGTGGTGGTGAAAGGAAGGAAACAATAGAACTTATTAAGACAGTCAAATTTGCATTTTCTTAATAGTAGATTGTAATTTTTTTTAAATTTCTTCTTTATCCTGGATCCATATTAAGAGAAATACGCTCGTAATTGTCCCTCTGTTCTTTTATATGGCCCAGCCGTGTGGAAGTTCCAATTCTTAATGTTGATTTGTATGTGACCTGTCGTCAGTGGCACTCATGATTATTTGACTGTCGTGAACAAGTGCATTTTCTTCCACTTTACGAATCATCTCTTGGGACATTTTAGCCATTTGATAACCGCATTAAAACCCTCTTCAGTCGTTTGTGCAACAAAAAGCTAAGTTTTAATGCTACGTTTGACTAATCTGGTATGAGATTCGGCTAATGCATTCTCATATTGAACAAATTTACGTAGGTTGGTTGGAGGATAGTAATATGTTGCTGGGAAACTAAATATATTACGTTTATATGGTTAAACTTCGGCGCCATATTGATTCATCCGTCTTGTAAGAAGAACCTTATGGCAGATGATGTTTTCCACATCAAGTTTCTAAAAAATGGCGGTTCTCGAACCACAAGTGTCGCCTGGTTGTGCGATCAATTGGCTTTATGGTGAAGTTCGACATTGATGATTAGAAAGACAACAAATGCACTGGAGAGAAGTGTTATATGTTTGTAGTTGTAAACGAAATATCTGTAAAAATGCAAATAAGCTAATTGAATTTCAGGAATATGCAAATAAAGCAGCCAAAAGCTTCACACACCACACTCTATCACTCTACCAAGGTATGAAGTAAATCGAGCATAGCGTTTAGCTAGCACAGCATTTTAGAAAAGGTTAAGGGAGGGGTATGGGGTCTGAAGCAGTGAACTTTGAAGTGATTTTTCTTAATTTTCCTAAATAGTGGTATATACATGTTACACATCATATTGTAGCCCATGTCACAAAGTTTTAAAATTCATGTGAATTTTTGCTCTGGTTGCCATGGTAACCACGTAAGGCCTCTGATTGGCTAAACACTAGAACGGACGTAACTAAATAACTAAACAAGCTACTGGGTCGAAACTGTAATTAATTTTTAAAATAATTTTCTTAAATATCGCAGGGTGAGAAACCAATAAAATACATAAAAAATCACTTACCCAGTACATTCATTTATTTTAAATTATGGACAGAATAATATGAGTATTTATTTACTTCCACTTAGCCAAAATAAATGCGTTAAATGGCGTATAAATATTATCTTTTAAAATATCTTAAATATTACCCATTTAAATTTTTCACATGATAAAGTATAGGAGACTATGCGTTTTTGGCAAATTTCGCGTACACTGCTTCACTTTGATCAGCCATGATATCTCGGGAACCGAATGTCCGATTGCGATCGAATAAAAAGCATTTTGTAGATTACAATCTACACAATTAAGCCATTGCATTATCTCATTTTCGTAAATGGAACAATTTTTTTACCAAAGTCAGACCCCATACCCCCCTTAACGAAAATGTCTGAAAAATATGCAAATAAGCTAATTGAATTTCAGGAATATGCAAATAAAGCAGCCAAAAGCTTCACACACCACACTCTATCACTCTACCAAGGTATGAAGTAAATCGAGCATAGCGTTTAGCTAGCACAGCATTTTAGAAAAGGTTAAGGGAGGGGTATGGGGTCTGAAGCAGTGAACTTTGAAGTGATTTTTCTTAATTTTCCTAAATAGTGGTATATACATGTTACACATCATATTGTAGCCCATGTCACAAAGTTTTAAAATTCATGAATATGCAAATAATGCTGCCAAAAGCTACACTTTATATTGCACACCTCACTCTGGTATAAAATTAGATTAATAGAGTCCAATACTCACATTATTGGTCAAGCCATGAGTTGAAAACAAATATTGGGCGAAACGAAGTCGAACCCAATATTTTTCAACTCATGGCGAGACCAATAAATTTGGCTTTGGAGGAAAAAAGAATCAATTTTATCATTATTATGTTTTGAGAATCTTGTGTCCTATACACATTTCATTTTAAAGTAGGTACAAGGAACCATAATTATAAGCTATAGAAGATGATGCATGGAATATACAGACCAAAATTACCAATAGACACTGTGAAACACTGAGAAACAACAAAAACATGGAACCACCAAACACTGGTAACCACCAAACACTGTGAACCATCGAACACTGTAAACCATCAAACACTGGGGAACCATCACTGGGAACAACCAAACACTGGGAACCACCAAGCACTGGGAACTGCCAAGCAATGGGAACCACCCAGACATGGAATCACCTACTGTGAACATACCATTGGAACCATTAAACACTAGGAACCACCAAAGAAATGTAACTATTGAAAACAATCACCAGAAGTTCCAGGAACCACCAAAAACAAAACTACAGACAGCAAGAAAGACTCAACTCATGACCACCCCACCACCAAAATGAAACATCCTTAAATTTTATCAACCAATCAGTCAGCACGTGCATAAATAATGATATATTCTCATCACCAGGGTGGAAATCCTAATCTACAGGATTGTAGTCCGAAGTGGTGAAAAAATTGGGCACCCAGGGTTTTGGGCTGTCCACGCCACGCTCGCCGTGTCAACTTGCATGGGGATACACCCCTTGGCCTTGCGACTGCAATGCAGCTCAGACTCCCAACAACGTAGTGGCTCGCTCTTTCCTTTCCCTCGGCTTTTCTGCCATTTGGATGATTTATATAGCTAATTTGGGATTCTAAATAAATATCAAACTGATCGTCAAACCCGTTGTTTGCTTGTTTTGCTTGCAGGTCGATTCGGTCCCAAAACCAGTATTTTGTATTACACAATCACCATCGACTGACTGATCTGAATCGTATTCCCTTTCATATTTGTAGTTATCATGGTTATATTGGACTCTTGACAATGCTCAAGAGTCATTTTTAAAGGATTTTATGAATTTGCTAGGTCTAAAATGTGTACAATAAATTATGAAACGTTGGTGAATCGTGATCTTGAGTGGATTGTTTGCTATACGAAGCTTGCTATACAGAGCGAGAAGCACAGCGCGAAATACGAATTAATTACTATACCAGAACCTCACGCAGAAGGGCAGCAACGAGTTCATGCCTCGGTCAAATAAATATAATTTCATTTGATAAGTAGATATCTACAAACATTCATACATATTAAAAATGTATTTCCACATAATGAGTGTATGAAAGAATCATGAATAACTTTAATTACAATTGAAATCATGCTTACTATGCAGAGATTCAATATTCAATACACACAGTACACCTTTGTAAAGTGAAACTCTAGGTTTTTTTTTAAATATGAATCCCATAGGCATAGCACCAAGTACAAACAACAACTTTCTCATCTTCAATCTCTTCTTACATTGCAATAACAATGTTAATACATACAGAATACCAGCATCAACACCAACATCATGACACAAGCTTTTTACATTGCACCGTGATCACGTCATCGGTCTCCATACATCTACGTCATACATTATAGTAAGGTAATTGGGCTGTTTTGGGGCGTATGGAAAATACGGGAAATACATAAAATCTTGGCAGTTTAAGCCCTCACTGCTTATGAAGACAGATAAAAATCGCAACTGTGTTAACTGTCCCGATGTCACCAGCTTTCTGTTGAGATGTATCATATTTCGAGGGTTTTATGCAAGAAGGCCCCATCTGCAATAGCTGCCACATGATTCATCTGGCTCATTAAAACACTTAATAGACAAAACTGACACACGGTCGCTATTGCAGATGGGGCCTTCTGGCACTAAACCCTCATTTCATGGTGTGTGGACTTTAAAAGCTTTGATCCTGTGGGAGATGCACCCGCGATTGAACTCTAATTTGAGATTTTGGTATGTTTGCATTGCTCACATTTCGAAAATTACCCGCTGTGAATGAATTAGCTATGAACCGCTGTCTAATAAAGTGATTTTTGTATGTACAACTTTTTCTTAAGGTGTCTCAAAACTGAACCACAGGTTGGGTTTCTATTCTAAGCAATGACAAGTAATTCAATTTATCTCGAGAAACCGTCAGTCAGGTGGTGGTTGAATTTGAAGCCAACCGTCACTATTACAGTGGTGTATGACACAGTGTGATGTGATATGTTGCTATATATTTAAATGCAATTTAAATACACATTAGATATTATGCTGGCGGACGTAGGCTTTTCACAAACAAAAAAAAATTAAAAGGGTCGATTTCAGTTTGTACAGGGGTCAAATTTTAAAGTTCCTCCGATTTGGATAAAAATGGTTCCAATTATTGATGGAGCTCAAAGAATTAAAATAGAGAATATGTTTTGAATAAATGCTTAGTTCCGATGTAGGGGCACAGAGTCAACGTCCATTGCATCACTTGGGCTTGAAATCCTTGTTTCCCCTACTTTTGTAACTAAGCATTGGACACTCAAAACTATTCCTTATTGAATTCATAACTTCCACCAATTACTTTGCCCATTTTAAACTCCAATCGGTGGCAACTTTGACATTTGCCCCCCTGTACACAGAAATTTTCCCCTTTTATTGATATTTTGCTGTTTTAGCCTTAAACTCCAAAAAGGTGCCCAGGAAAGTAACTGGATTGAGTGGTTCCGTCAGTCCTACAAGGAGGGACCATGAAGCATTCAATATTTGGGTTGGTGCATGACATCATTAGTGAAACTATTGATTTTTTCCTAGAGTATATAAAATTCCAGTGCTGGTATGAATCTATTCATGACCTGACTGAACTCATAGTTTCACTAATGATGTCCCTGGTAGTGTATTTTTTCTGGACCTATTTATTGGAATGGAATATCCCCTAAAAGATTTGGAGAAGGTTTATAATCTCTCATTTCCTGGGACTTTAAACTTTAAGTTGTAGACTAATACAACTACAGGTGGTTTCAGCAAAAAAGAATTACACCCTAACTATAGGCGACCATAACTCAAAACCCAATTTTAACAGTTTATGTAAATAGCACTCGATTCAGTTCAGTAGTTTTGAAGAAATAAGCATTAGTGTAACACATGTCAATGACAACTTCCGTCCAAGTTTGACTCACAATAATGCAGATTTATGTTAAACGACCGCTGATTACTTTTGTTTTCTGTTCAAACTGTCTTCTGTTTCATTCCCCAAAGAACCAAGCCTTGTTTAAGATTTTGTGAGTGCAATGATGCCATGTTTTGTTGGTTTTATTATGTAATAATCAATTACCGTGACAATTATAACCAAAATCCAACAAGAAAAACCAACAGTCATGGTAAATAACAAGAATAGCATTTTTATTAAGAAACACACCATAAAATCTGTAGAAATTGTGAAATACTGTTAGTTTGACTAGGGGGTTGTGCACATGGCACTGCATAGAAGAATTGAGAAGTTTAATCAATACTTTTAACAGGTGGATACCTGACCAATAAGATTATTCACAATAGTTTTTATCAATTAGACATCTTATTTCCAATATGAAATGGTGGATTCTACATTGAAATAATACAGGCATGATTTGAGTGCCAAATTCAAAATTCCCGCGGTTTAATCTATACTCGTGCAATGAAGTACGGACAGGCAGAGACAAGATGGTTGGTGAACAGTTGTCGCCCATACAAAGGGCGTTTTTGGGTTTTCCAGATATGCCGAAGCTGGTCATAACATTACTCTGGTCAGGTAGTAATTTATATTAAGATTCCCCGAATCCTCTTGCAAGAAGGCCAAAATCTGAGAATGTTAAGAGTTCCGTGAAACGGGTACAAGTCAAAATTTGACCAAGAGTCGCTGTGGAAGGCGGAGAACCGCCCGAACTTTACAGAACATTGCCGCCATCAGACGGAGTCGTCGTCCTAAATCCAAGACAAAGTTGCAGACGTAACAATGTGCCACACATCCACAAATCAATCTGTAACAGGATATTACCCGCTTAGACCTGAAATTTCACGCTTATAGAATGCAAAGGAGGCATTCTCTCCAAGCAGCAGACTACCGATGCAGAATAACCTTCTGTCAATGGCTTTTTTAGTTGGGGACGAAGCAACGTTCAAGATGAACGGACATGTCAGCACATACAATGTGAGGCACTACACAGACCATAACAACCCCTCAAGAGACTTTGTCTTTGACGTGCCAAATAACCAGCAGAAAGTAACTGTTTAGATGGGGATAATTGGTAATAATACCATCTTAGGCCCACATTTCTTTCCTGGAAATGTTACAGCAGCAGACTACTTGAACATGCTAAATCAAGTTGTAATACCTGAACTCCACCGCAGATACAGACATGGAAGTAAATTTCTTTTGTAATGTATGTGCAATATTATGTTGAATCTGGTGCAAAATATCATTTATTGTCTTATTTTGTTTTAAAGAAATAAAATGAAAAAGAAAATGAAAGAAGTATTGTATAATTGATTATTTCTTGCCTGTTCTGTCTGAATCACTTTATTACAAAACTTGGAAGGAAGTGTCCATTGACATGTGTTACATAATCACTTATTTCTTCAAAACTACTGAACCGAATCGAATGCTGTTTACATTAAAATATTGAAACATAATTGTGGTTTAAGGTTTTTTTTAAATGGATCAATGGAGATAACGCACTTTTGAAGTTATGGTCAACAATAGTTAGGGTGTAAATCATTCTGAGACACCCTGTATACCCTTTTCTGAATCCTTATGGTTAGACAAATAATGTGGTATACTTTTCAACACGATTGGATCAATTTTAAAAATTGACCTTTTGTACTTGAGATTTGTTACAAATGTCTGCTAGCTCCTGGGCTCGTTGAGTAGCAGCTTGTAGCACAGCCAGACAAAGTATAAACCCAAAAACTTGTTTTGCTAAAAGTAAACAAGAAAATAATTTTATATTAGTTATCATGGCCAACTTACCCTCTATCAAGTAATATTCTCCATTGCTCAAAACAAAATCTTAATTTTTATTGACAAATAAAGAATTATACTTGACCCATATTTCAAGAACCATATGTTTAATGCCGGGAGTTGACCTACATGGAACATCTTGTTATATAGGCATATGTTATATTTATTTGGAAAAAACTTTACAATACCGTGTATGTGGCAAGGAAGTTAGTATTTATTGCATCTTGCAGTAATTTAATTAGAATGTACCCGAATACCGATTTCAAAAAAGAAAAGCACAAAGTAGAGTATGGATTACATCTAAATTGGCCACAGGATTGACAATAAACAGCTCTCACTCGCAGAGATATAACTAACTGAAATAGTTACTATGCTTAAACATTTCTATACTAAACTAATTAATTAATAACCATGATAGCACAGGAGATACATGAAGCAAATAGAAATATATTGAAGAGTTAACCCACACAAATACACATAAGCGAAAAATGAACCGAACGAATCAGACCAAGTTGACCCACAATCAAGCGAACCCTATCCGAATCCTTTAATGCTTGTTACAGTTCTATAGATACATTCTTCTTCTTCGTGTCACGTTGCATACACATATGCTGGTGTGGTCCGCAAAAGAGTCGTTTGGTCGGCTGTCATTCTAGTAGCATCAACGATGTTCGTTCATGTGCATTTCTTGATGTCGTCAAACCAACTTGTTGCCGACCTACCCCTTCGACCATCACTTGAATGACTTTTTTCTCAAGGCACTCGTGTCTTGTGACATGGCCAAAATAGTCTAGTTTTCTTGTTATGACGTCAGAAAGCAGTGTCTTCTCACACCCAATCTATTCCAGGACCCATGCGTTGGTTTTATGCGCTGTGCAAGAAACTCTCAGCACTCTCCGGTAACATCAAAGCTCAAAGGAATCAATGGTCTTTCTGTCACTTTTCTTTAGTGTCCATGACTCGCAACCATATGTTGCAATTGCAAAAGCTGTTGACTTAAGAAGTCGAACCTTCAGTGCTGTTGGAACCTTGCTCCTCCAGATTTTTGACATACTTTGAACCATGTTCCGGGCGATAGCAATTCTCCTCTTTATTTCTTGGGTGCAGTCACCTTTAACATTAATAATAGAACCAAGAAACTCGAAGCTAGTGATCTCCTCATTGACATTTCCATCCAACTTGAAACCTTCACCATGATCTTTCCTATCATCATCGATAACCATTATTTTTGTCTTATTGATGTTCAGCAACAGTCCCCTTCTCTCACTAGCTGATTTCACTGCTCTCAGGATGTCCATTAACTCCTTTCTACTACTACATACACGTTTAGCAAAAAAATGTCATTTGCATATCTCAGATTAGTAATCCGTTGTCCGCCAATCTTAATACCTCCATGGAAGTCTTCTAGTGCTTCTCTCTCATTCTCATTTCAGCATGTATGTTGAAAAGTTGCTGGTGACCAGAAGCAAGCCTTGTCTGACGCCTCGACAAAGTTTGAACCACACTGAATTTCCCCTGCTAGTTCTTACTGCAGATTCCTAGACTATAGATACCACACATAAAATCATTCATAGCTGATGATAATAGGCACATATTAACATTCGCAAACGTGTCTCAGACTTTGGTACCCAGACAGCCTGAGCCCAATTTCCTCGCAACTTTAATTAATATAAAACTCACTTGTTCTCTATTTCATATTTTGAGGGCTAACACTTATTATAGCTTATGATATTGCTCTAGCAATTCCTGAGGAGAGCGTGAAAAGCGTCGTAATGTAGGCGTCATACTTGGTATAGACCTCACTGCAAGCCCTATGACACCGTCTGTGGCATAGGTAGGGACACTCAAGCTTTCATGGATAATTTTTAATTTATAATATGTACATGCTTGCCAAACCACAGACCAGTGATGGACAGGGAGCAGTTGTGACTGCGTCGTCTGAGGAACAGAGTCCCACAATGATCAGTGCTGGCCCCATGAGTTCAACCTGCACATCAAAGCGACTTACCTTTCAAACAGGCATCGAGGTACAAGATAGTACGCCGACAATCTTGCTCTTCTTCACTCGGACAGAAGCTGGACTGAAATAGAAAGTACGCTCACTTCAGATTATGGCGCTACTTGCAGCATATCTCAAGACCTGGAGACTCCAGCTGAGTGAAGCCAAGACCACCGGTACTGCCATCCATCTTATAACATCGCCAGCTTCAATCAACCTCAATGGAGCGCTCTGCATTACAATCCTACACCAACCTACCGGCAGGGAAGCCTGACCGGCAGCTTACTTATGAGGAGCATATCGAGTCAGTACGTGCAGAACCTGCAAAGGTATAATCGAGAAAAAACCTGTGCCGCTTTGCTGGATCATAAGTATTCTCAGTGAGTGCCCTACCTTTCGCCCACCGGTGGATTAAAGACTTCCCAACCCAAACCAGTCAACAGCTAGCTGGCCCCAACAACTTCAATATATTTAGCTGCTGCCTCTTCCGCAATAAGAAGAAGAAGATTTTGCCTTCTTAAATCTCCCCGTAATCTTCAAAGAGGGCGATGTGTACTGTGCGTATGGTCTTCAGGGCATATATGATGCCTCTTCCTTCAAAAACGTAAATTGTCAATTGCCCAATTTTACCAAGATAGCATCTATTATGTACAGATGAGAGATTATTAAAGACGTCTCCACCATCCCCCACAATTAACTACAGAAAGACAGACATTTAGTATAAAAATTTATTGTTTCTTGGGGTGCTTAGTAAACAAACAATTATTCCAAGGTTGTATACCATTGGATCACCTGTTGTTTGATAGTATGAACAATTATTTGTATTATAGTGGCTCATTGTCCAATGTATTTTATATTCATTTATTGCGCTACCGCTATAAAATATTCGTTAGATATTTATGTATGTTACATAAAGCGTCAAATCAAAATTAATTATTTAGAATTTGTAAATGTGATAATATACGGTGCGTCAGGTAAAGAAGCGGGAAGGATACGGAACAATTACAACTAAATTACTTGTCATAATACTACAAAATGGAGGCCTGGACAATAATACGGGTGTTATGTTTATTTTATCTGCATTTCAATTCTAGATTTTCAACCATAATGTTTAAAAAATCGATAAGGCGACATTTATTGGACCCTCTTTTTGGAACAGCACCATTATTAAGTTGTTTACAGACTTCCTTTTAGGCTGTTTAAAGAACCATCTCCACTTGCATAGATCCCTCTAAGAAGAGTTAAGAACTTTTTGTCGAAGAGCCCTAATACGTATGAGGATTTGGACCAAACATGACCAACGTAGGATGGTTTTTGGAAGGAAGAATCTGCATCTGCGTTACCCAGAGGGTGTTCTGTATGAGTCAATCCTACAATTGCCACAGTTTTGGTAATCACACTTCAATAAGGTCATGATGATCCCCACAAATAATCCTATTCTTAGCACATGACATCTGGCTTTTACACTCATTGTAGCCCCACAAGGCGATTAGCACTAAGGGAACGTTAGCATGATCATGAAAATGTTGTGTGGATTCTTAAAAACTTCTAGGATACGTGTTATCCCTAAGTACTGACATGTGTTATTGAATACAGTATAGGCACAGACCAATGCCATTATAGGATGTTCAAAACCCTCTTGGTGTCTACCCAAAATTAATGAATCGCGGTTATTGCCAAGAAAATACATTAATTTTGTTTCTTAGATTACAGACACCATTCCTTGAATGAGCAAATTAGGATCGTACTTTCAGAGTACATTTCAGTGTACTTTTTTTCTCTTGACACTCCGAAGATGCACATTTGGGAAACAGGAAAGTACTAAATTTCGAGTACCTTTCGTACTTAAATTGTTCTAGAAATGTACTTTTTATGTAGACATCCATGACGAGTTACATTCAGGAGCACATTTTTCTTCGTATTCATTCATAAATCCAAGCACAAACTAACCAAATGGTACAACGGGCTTCTTTTTGCCCCCCCCCCCTCCAGCTTCTGTGTCCCTGCCCTTTTATAGCCCACTTCATAGTCCAAAGCCAGTTTCTGTACGGGCCTCAATTAAATTCGAGTTTGTTGCACCCATCTGGTGATAATTTCAAATTATCACCTTGAAGGGGGGTCCCCTGACTAGGATTAGGTATTTTCCGCCCCGAAAAGTTGCAATTAGCGCGTACTGCCTATTTCAAAATGGCCACCATTGTTTTATGAAAAACTGCTATTGTATTTTCATATAGATAAGAATTATCCAGGACTAAAGGAGGAAATAAGGTTTCTACCTTCCTAAGTGGCTTAAACATTTAAGTTCCAATGGCCGCCGGTTAGGAGGGCATGTTTTGTTTAAAATGTACTAAAATGCCAAATAGATGGGGTAAGAAGCTAGTAATAGTTTTAGAGCACCAAAAGAGATTTAATGCATTGGGTATTGCGGGACATGATATAACATGATGGCGGCGGTTATTGCCGCGGGAAGAAAGCTGTGATTCTAGGCCAGCAGAGAGAAGATGGAGGCTGTGGTACAGTCAGAAACACAGATAGACTTGAGTCCCGAAAAGAACTTAGGCCACCATATTTAAATTTTCATCCTTCCTACATATAGACAATTTTTTTCATTCTTCATTAAGCATATTTTTATGTTTAAGGGAAACACCCTTAACGTCACTGAGTAGTCCTTAAATACAGTTCCACACCATTTATATGATTTTATTGAATCAGGTTATATGAGTTGCTTGTCTTCCTATGAACGATTATAGATCAGGTAAACTACGTTATATGAACAAGTAGTAGCCAGCTATAGTAACGGCACTTCTCTGGACAAGTAAATACCCCCTTAATATTTTTACCATCTTGAAAATGGATTTAGGGTCATTATTAGAAAGTGTTGTTTTTAACGTCGCAAAGATGAGTAGGGCTGCTTTTCTTCCTGATTTACGTACCCTAGAAGTGATATTATATCACCCGCCTCTTTACAAACAAGCTGTGGTGTTAAAATATAAATGCCATAAATTCTTGTGGAGCTCCCAAAATATCACCTAGGTTCTTATTTCAACAATATGCCATTTTAAGTTCATTTAGCCAAATATGGCCTACTTTGCGGCGGCCATATTGGACCAGCCGAGATGTTTAAGCCCCCGTCGCTGTGAAAAAATTGTATCGGTTAGTCGTGGAGGAAATTCTATCTGTACTTGAAATTATAATGGCGGTTTAAATAAAACAATGGCGGCCATTTTTAAAATGGGAAGGACACGCTACGGGCAGCTGTTCGGGGCGGAAACATACTAATCCTAGTCAGAGGGGGGACATCCCCATTCAAAGTGATATATGGGAAAATTAAATCACTAATTGGGTGCAACGGATGGAAAATCTGATGATGGCAGCTTATGGATCTATGAATGTCTAATTGATTAGCCACAATTCGAAGTGATTGTTGGTGTTGTCGTTCTTGGACATTTTCATGATTACTGGGATAGTGTAGCCTTTTAAGAAGATCTCTAATCAGGTGAACAAGACTAGTGGACGATGAGAACGAAACTGAAGATAGTGATTAGTTCGTTGCTTTTCTATATACATTTGATCATGCGACCACTATCCATGGTAATGAAACAGTCAAACAAAGCAATCTGACTATCCTTGCACAGCTCCTGGATGAACTTATATTATAATCTATATTGTTGGTGTTCTCAAAGAATGGTTCCAAATTGCTGTTTTTAAGATCACAAAAGTATCATCCACAAATCGCAGCCACGGTCTGGGTATTTTGCCGGGGTAACTGTGCTTACTGTTCAAAAGCCTCCATGAACGCCGATGAGCCCATGGCCTGTTATGTTGCTACTGCTTTAACACATTTGCTACTGCACGAGAAGTAAGTTATTCTAGGACAAATATCCACTAGCTCAACAATGTGGTAAATATTTATGTCGGTGCGATCCTCAAGTTTGGGTGAATAAGTATTTGTAATATCGAGGACCACCCTTGATTGTAGTAGCCCGTTTCAGCGACCGTTTGAAAACCGTTGGAAATTATTTCAATGAAAGTGCACGTGAGTGACAATAGTCGTGAAGCTCAACGACCATTCCAATTGGGCAACAAGCTGGGTGATTTATACTTTGTTAGATAATACTTTTGGGGCATAATTCGCTGATCTCAGGAATAAGTTAGCAAATATCAAATAAATGTTGGTAAGGGAAGATTCAGAAAGAGGTCAATGATAACGAAACAACCTGAAAGTTTGCAATAAGTAAACCTGAACCAAATTGGAAAGTATCCTAAGAACCTGATAAAATGTCACAATAATAACGCAGCACACACTTTGTAAAATATCTATGACCCATCCAAATTAAAGGTGAGAATTTCTGAAACAAGAAACCCTTTAATTTAAGAAATAGGCCAACAACCCTGATTAAAACTTTCACAGTACAATCACGTAAATTGGCGAACCCACAAAGGCCCACAGAATTGTTGTTGTATTATGGCGAATCGCGGGCGATAGAAATATTTCACATACTGTTAAGAATATGCCCTCTTTGGAACAGTTTTTCAACAACCTTATTTAATATGAAGGAAAGTGTTCGGTTTTGTGTGTTACTCTGTTTTGCCGACATGAGTCTCATCAATGAATGTGTCACTCTTTGATGGCTTACTGGAAATAATGTTTAGGTTTTGATTTCAATCACAACCATGAAGGGCGCTAATGAAAACAGAGATGAGCACGAAAACAAAAATGGTACCACAGACTCTAACGAGGGGGGGGTTAAATTATAGTGAAATCAATGGCTGTTATTAGGCTTGTTCCTCATAGAAAAGGGCAGCGGGAAGATTACTATTTGGGTTTACTCTAATGGTTTACCATACATTTAATAACAAAACAGGTATGAACACTTTTTTGGGTATCATTATTGACGACAAACTGACCACATTAACGCTGTTACCACACGGCTTCATATTTAGCCCGTTTTTGAACAACCTACACTGCAAAAGTTAAAGACCGCATCGTTTCAAAGCTACTTATTTACTGTATAATAGGTACGACATGGTATGGCTCGCCCAGTACCTCGAGAAAAAAAAACCCTTTGTTAAAAAAAATCTCCCACGGATATAATCCACGTATTTCTTTACGCTCATCGTCGAAAGGTCTCTTAGTTGCTGGTCCCCGAAGTAAGACTACGTATGGGTACCGGGCTTTTGCCACTGCAGCTCCCCGTATGTTGAACAGCCTCCCGGTGGATTCCTGAATTCAGAGGTCATATCATCTATGGCAAGTGTTAACTGCTTATTAGGTCATTTTTATCATCACTAATACTTATTTTATCATGAACACGCTCAGGTGTATGTTGTCAGAGGCATTTGTGAA
This sequence comes from Ophioderma brevispina, assembly GCA_023653785.1. Taxonomy (NCBI): domain Eukaryota; kingdom Metazoa; phylum Echinodermata; class Ophiuroidea; order Amphilepidida; family Ophiodermatidae; genus Ophioderma; species Ophioderma brevispina. The sequence goes on from JAMKCH010048840.1 coordinate 86,088, forward strand.
ATTGTCATGTGGTTTTTCTACCTTTACCCTTGGTATCAGTTACCAGTCCCGGCTGACGTACATACCACTAAGAAACTGTGTATACTACATATCATGCATGTTGTTAATACGACACAGATCAGATATGATTCCTGGCATTAGCAAGGATCAGTAGCACGCGCGTCACTTTTACGTTCAAAGGTGTCACTATCACCATCAGCAGTAGTCCACGCAATGCGTAGACGCCTGGACCTTCAGGCAGTGAAATGAAATATTATGTTCCATGCCACTGAACAAGTTATCAAGTGTCTACTTGATGGTGGAGATAGAGATACCATTGACCTATAAGATTTATTAACAGTGATAAAATTTTTAAAGAAGGAGAATGCACTTGTCATATCGTAGCACGTGTACCTAACACAATAATTTATTATGGATTCTCGAATTCAGGGGGGAAAGTATGAAGGAATCAATCGGACATATCTTCAAACAATATCCGAAGAATTATGTTTTATTTATAGGAAATTGTAAGCAGCGAATATTCAAGACCCATCCTCCATGTGCACTTATCTGTCGCATTTGATGATGGTGTTGATCACTTTTTTCTCCCTAATCCTTTCATGCGTTTTCACTCAAAGCTATGAGAAATTTTGAAATCATGTGCGTGAAAAAGATCGCTTGACTTTGGAAACAATATATCACCAGACCAAATTTCAAGGCTTCGAATGGGCTAACTACTCAAGTGTTTTCTTCAAAAACAAGGAGAGACGAGTGTTGTTTTATTTATTCAACCATATTACTCTTCAGCGTTAAATCACTGCTCACAGAGACGCTGTGCCTATAAAGGGGATAATCAGAGAATTGCTTGTAGACCTTAAAATTGTAGATTATTATAGCGTGAGACCGATATACTTTTAAAGTGGGGGGGAGGGAACAACCGTGCTTTCTATGCTTTTACTTTCATCTCAGTTGCGTTTGATATTTAAAATACAATCAATTAACTGAGGAGAGTTCGAATCACTTTTTGTACCACTTTTCGGCAACGTAGAACAACTCCTTGGCATTTTTAATCAACGTTGTTGAATTATATTCCTTCTCAGCCTTTCCGAATGTTACAATTTAATTTTTTTTCTGTTGCTGGTAAATGATATGAAGAAGAGTTTCTTCGAAACTTCACCAGATATTGCGCAATCATTTCACCTTGATGTATTTCGACATACCCAAGTGAGCTCTTCCAACATTTGAAGCAGTGAACGTGCTGATTTCTTTTTTCATGTACATTTTTTCCATTTACATTTCAGATTTTAACAGGCCACCTTAAAGGCCACTTATGATATTTTGCTGCTGACCATATTAATTGCTTTATGATGTAATCCCTCCTCTTGAATTCATAATTCTTCAGAAACAGTTTGTTTTTGCATAATGGATTTTTGGGCTATTTGAAACGTATGAGAAAAGTGTACAAAGTGGAATTTTATCCCTGGATTACGTACAGCACATGGGATGAAACAAAAGCATGTAAAAGCGTGATTTCTCTTCTTTTATGCCAGATGTGCTGTATTAAGTCCATTAGAATATCTGAATGAAAATTGCATTTTCTGATTGTACCTTTTTAGAAATGTGTACAAGTTCACACATTAAGTGTAAAAGGCATACCCATGACCACAGGATTTTTTTTTGGGGGGGGGTCCGATCAAATAGGTTTTGAACTATAATTGTTTGCATGATCTAACCTTTGATGGCGATCTTTTTGGTGGAAATTTTAAATAGTTAATGATACATTTATTACTAAATATTATCTCTGGTCACGTCGTATTAGCATATTAGTTTGGGTCCCTATGGAGCTCTTTGATACACCAACGGCAGCACATACAACAACAAATTAAAAATATCACTTTGTTGTAACTGATTCTGATTGAAATTATATTTTATGCACCTATTAGACAATGTATTGGACGCTATTATATCCCCTGGTGACGTAATGTCATATGATACACTATGACTACAGTAATATCCGGAGCCACGCACGAGCATAAGGTAACTTACTTACTTGGATTGATGGGTACAAATAGGTTATAATCCTTTTAGTGTCCCATATCCATGCTTCTCCCAATACTTCGTCAATTCCTATTCTTGACGTTTGTTGTCTCACATCCACCACGCTTTCTGGAAGTCTGTTCCATACGTCTATCACTCTCTGCGAGAAGAAGTACTTTCTCCGGTTCAGTCCTTTGTTCAGCTGTTTTTTGAAGACTAACTTTGAGCCGCCCTACAAAATACATCATCATCATCATCGGTCGTCCGTGGACGGAATGGAAGAAGCACTGGCTACATGTTCGAACCAGATATCCCTGTCATGCATGATATACTGGATCTCTTGTAGATCTAGATTGAGATCGCTCTTGATGGTGTCAGTGTACTGAAGTGGACTTCTGCCTCTGCTTGATTTCCCACCCGGAGGAGCCCAGAAAATCAAATGGGAGATGGGTTGGTCGGTGGTGCGGATGCAGTGTCCAGCAAAACATAAACGGCGTTGCCTGATTGTTGAAGACATTAGAGGGATATTACCGTATACCGTGGTGTTTGGAATATGATCCTTTCAACTGATGTTGAGCACTCTTCGTAAACGTTGAGTGTAGCACCCGTTTATACGATCTTCCATTTTCTTGCTGATTGTCCAAGTTTCTGAGCCATACAACAGAATGCTTTCCACGCAGGCTTTGAAGAATCTGATTTTAGTCCTTCGATCTAGTGAGGATTTCCAGATCTTGTGGAGTTTATTGCAGGCGACCCATGCTTGTGATTTCCTACATTTGAAGTCAGGAATATATGAACCAAAGTATTTGAATTCAGGTACATTTTCAAGTTCAACTCCTTTGATGGTCTTAACGCAGGCCGACGATGGAATATTTACCAGAAGGATTTTAGTTTTCCCCTCATTCAAGTGTAGACCCACTGCATTTGATGCTGCCTCAACACTCTGTAACAGGAGTTCTGCTTTGTTAATAGATGATGCTAGGAGAGCAATATCATCGGCGAAATCGAGATCGTGAAGTCGGATTTCTGGATATCGTCTGCTCCTTCTGGGCTCCAACAGAATCCCCGTTTCATTGCTGATATCTACAAGTGCATGGCGCATAACATAATCAAGGACTGTGATGAAAATGAATGGGGCCAAGGTGTCACCTTGGAGAACACCCGCTGAAATAGTGAATGGTTCAGTCTCTCCACCAGGTGATAAGATAATGGCTGTAGAATTGTCATAAATCACTTTAATAGCCAAAATGATGGGATCCGGAATACCATAGGCTCGAAGGATGTTAAACATTCGATCTCGGTGTACGGAGTCAAAGGCTTTGGAGAAGTCAATGAACACGGCTGCCAGTGGGAGATTTTTATTTTTCATTCCTTCAATTACTCTTCTCAAGGCAAGAATCTGGGAGATGGTGGAACGTTTTTCTCTGAATCCATTTTGATTCCAACGAAGAAGAGGGTCTACGAGTGGACGTATTCTGTTCAACAACGTTCGATTGTAGACCTTTGCCCCGATGCAGGAGAGGCTAATCCCTCTATAGTTGTTCGGCTGTGAGAGGTCTCCTTTTTAGGGATGGGAATGATGGCACTCAGTGACCACTGTTTAGGTATCTCATGATGAATCAGTGCTCTATTGCAGATTTCGAGTAGTTGGGCTTGAAACTGCTTGGACTTCCAAAGCTCTAGTGGAATGCTGTCAAGTCCAATGGCCCCACCTGGTTTGGCTTGATGAAGAGCGGACTCAACTTCATCTAAGGTGAATTCATTTACTTCAAATGGGAGCGTGCTTTCAACTACAGGTATGATGTCAAAGTCAGTATCTGGGACAGTTGGTTGTTTCCCAAGAAGATTCTGGAAATGTTGCAGCCAGGCTGATATTCTCTCATCTGGAGTAACCGATAACATTGCTGGTTTTCTTTCTTTCCTTCCAGTAATTTCGTTGATGACTCTCCAGGCTTCAACATGTTTGTTAGAGTGGGATGCCTGTTGAACCTGCAAGATCTTCTCGTTTAGCAGATTTTCTTCTTCTGAAGGTACGCTTCTTTGAGTACCTGACGGGGTTCTGTGGTGTCATCACCCTGGTCAATGGCATTTTGAAGTCTACTTCTGGCTGCTTTCACAGACTGACATTGAGAGATGGACTTTAAGGTTCTTCTTTGGTCTTTTGGGTAACACTTCTCTAGCAGCATCCAAACAAGCCGTTGAAAGGTTATCATACTTCTTTTGGGCAGATAGATCTTGGAGCTCATCCTGCAGAAGGCTGAAACGGATGAACACATCGACAGCAAACCTTTCTTGAAGTTGGTTGTCTTGGCTTAGTGCTTTGAAGTTCAATGAGCAACATTTGCTTGCTTAATTCTTTGGAGCACGAAGACTTATCCTGGTTGTTACTATACGGTGGTCGGATCCAAGTGTTGAGAAGGAGCTATATGCTTCAGTGTTGCGGATGTAGTTTCGCCACTTCCTTCTAACTACGATGAAGTCGATTTGTGCTTTGGTTGAATCAGGGTACTGGAAAGTCCGCTGTTTTCGTTGTGGTTTCCTAAACGAGGTGTTAATCACAATAACATTGAATTAGTTTGCAAAGTTGAGGAGATGTGTCCCATTCCTGTTGGTAAGGTCGTGGAAGGAGAAACTGGTGTCGTCTGATCCCAGCTTGGCATTAAAATCTCCACCGACTAGAACAATATTGTGTTGTGGAATGCTATTCATGGTGTCCGACAAGTCCTTATAAAAAGAGAGAACCTCATCTTCTTCAGAGCAATTGGTAGGACTGTAGACATAAATGATTGTAGTTGCTGGGTTCCCGAGAAAACTTGCCATTATAATTCTTGGGCTTATCGTGGTTACAGATGACAGACACTTCGATGCATGGGTATTCATCAAAAAACCAACCCCCCCTACTGATGCTCCAATTTTATTTCTAGTAATTGAGGAGGTGATAAGTGTGAAGCCATCCGAAACTCTCTTAACATCATAGTTATAGCAGTCATGGATGAAACGATGTTCTTCTAATACAAACTGACCTAAAGTATATTTTTTTGCGATAGATGTAAATTATATGACATGTTTACAAAATTTCAAATAAACAAAATCAAACTACGGAACAAATTTGCGTCTTTTTGCTAATGTTTGCATTTCAAAATCAGTTTTGACTATTTTTAGAGTGCACAATATTTTTAAGTTTTTGATAAACCGGTTAGCGGGAATTTGTTTTGTCGGAACATTATACATCTCCAACATCCTGGCTACGCCTCTGATTCGGGTGAAAATTATTCTTGTCCCCTCTCCCTCTCCCCTACTATAGATCCGGCCACTGCAATCTTAGACAGTCAAATTAGCATAACTGTTATAACCTTTTAAATACAAACAATAATAACCAAACATAGGGGGGTTTTTTACGAAAAAGATTAGAATATCGTAAAGAGGTCCCCTTTCCCAATTAGCCCCATTTTTTTTATTTTTTTTTTGGGAAAAGTCCCCCTTTTCGAAAAATCTCCCCTCCCAAAAAATACGGGCCTCTGGTCCGAAACAAGAAATTACAACACAGTGGCCTCTGGCCGCGTGATAGGAACATATCACTCATGAAAATCACAAGCACTTTCACAATCAATCAAATGTTTTTTTGGAAATAACCTTTCTTGAGGATATATGAAATATAAACAAAAATGAATGTGGGAGGGTCGCAAAATCCCTTTAATAGTCTCTTTTATCATGTTTTGTTGTGTCACCGGGTATTGATTAAAAAATCTCTTATTTGTTTTGTATCTTCCTCTTCTACATAACATACCCCTAGCCCGGGCAATGGCTGTATAACGTTGCCAATATCTGTCTTGAACAGCGGTCATGCAGTGAAGAGTACAACGTGACTGATTGAACATATAGTCGCTGGGCAGGAAAAAACTCTTATGTAATTGAAAGGTCAATGCAAAACCTTAATATGTGTAAGTTTCGGTAAATGGACAAACCACCTTTGTCAACATTTTGTTTGTTCAATTCAGTTGGTGGAAATGATTAGGTGATGTTTAAAGATTACGTAAGATCTATTTCAAGATATTTTGCGATAGTTTGCAAAACGACAATACCCCCAAACAGGTCGTTTGTCAGTGTTACAGCAAATGCACATCTGCGGTTTTGCTCTTAAGGTCAAATGCCCTTATGAGTTTTTCCACGCACACGACGATATAAGAGCGGGTACAAAGTGGGGACTGTAGTGACAGATCTTATGTGAGTGGTGCAAATCCGGATAAAATTGTGAATTTTGTACACAATACGTTAACCATGATATCAAAAATTGATGGAAGCACTTGGCCACACCCCTTCATGGCCCCCATCTTGGAGTTCAAGGTTTTGTCCGAAAAGGCAACATTTTTAATGTTCCGATTGTGTTCAAAGCACACCATGATGTCCGTCTGGTTAAAGGATTCCAACATGCATACGGTTTATACTCCTGATGACTTAACAGCAAATTAACATAACAACGGAAATATGGGGTAAAACTGTAAAAAAACCAGTAAAAAATCAATTTGATTTGTACATGGTCAAAAATTCCAAGTTGCTCCAATTTTTGTAAAATGTGGTTCAAATTGTTGGTTTAACTAATAGAATAGAAATTATAGGAATAGTTTTTTTGACTATCTACGTGTCTGGTTATTACCATGGCGAATAAGTCACCAGCTATGGCCCGCTATGGATTATATTGACCTGTGACCTATTTGTTGATAACGTGAAACTAAGCATAACAGATAAGGCAAACTATTCCTTATTTCAATCCCTTAAAGGTCAACGAGAGATTTTGAAACACCAAATATTGTGTTAGGATAATTTCATATGATTAGAACCTTCCATAAGAACTAATTTCTTACGACACAATGTTTTTGGCAACAGAAATGCCTTAAAAGAGAGAGAAACGGTGATTTTGATTTGACATTTGATTTCATGTCCATGGCAGACTTTCATATTTTCTCCTATACAAAATGAGAAATTTCAAATGTTGTACCAAGAAACTTTCTCACTTAATCCTTTCAGATGGGGATATTTTTGATGGAAGCTTTACATCAGGGCACAAATCCAAGTACTTTTTTGATTTTTTAAGGGACACTTGATTGTGAAATCTCTCGTTGCCAAGAGAGACACAAAACAGGTGGTACAAAAAAGTTTTGACGAGAAGAAAGAGATGGGTTGAAGCGCACCTTAAGCTCTGGAAACAATGTGCACCCCATATTAATTGAATCAAACCAACTGTATTAACTTTTGGACCCTGTAAGCACATCAAAATTGCCTTTTTCACCATTTTTATAGTTTTTACCCCCATACCGTCCGGAAAACCGATAGAAGTGTAACTTATACCTTTTTGAATCCTTGTGACCAGACAACCATCATGGTGGCTTTTTAACACATTCCGAACATTTGTAAATTTTTTGACCCCTGTATAACCTTGAAACCCAAGCTGGGGGACCTTAACCCTCGTCTACCTAAATTTGGTACCACATATCTTAAGATTCAGTTTGCACATTGGTACAAATAAATTACTAACTCCCCATCTGCCTTCCGCCATAACGTCATATGTTTAGGAAGGTACGAACATACTGAATATAGAGTGGAAAAATAGAACGAGAATTTAACGCAAATTTTAGCGACTCAAACACCTATTTAGCTCTAAAAATGTTGTCATTATATAAAACTATTCATTTCCCATCAAGTAGAGTCAAAACCCGCATGAAAACTGATTGTTCTTAACCTTTTTGGCGAAAATTTACTTTTTTCACTGTGTGTCTAGGGAAATGGTCAGTTTTGCTGACGTGCGAACTTTATGACGTCATTGTGACGTACTGCCATCATGTTGGTACTCATTTTGTTATCAATGGAAAGAGGATGACACTAGCTAATCTATTGGTACCAAAAAAGTGTCGCTGGATGTTCCTGTTTTGGTTAGGCATGTTGGTACTTCGCTTCCGAAGTGGGGTGGTTACCACCCCCCCCCCCCCTATCCCTCACTTTTGGATCACCCCTGTTATCTTACCTATACCCCGGGATGGATGTTTGGTTTTTGGATTAAAAGGAGCGACACATGTCATTGACAATCACCATTAAATTTTGGCACCAAAAAAGGGGGTTTTTAAGCAAGCCGGAAAAAAAACAATCTTGGCACTTAATTCCCCAAGTCAAAATGCGGCTGCTTTTCGCTTATTATGAGTACACCCCGTATCCTGACCAAAGTTAATCAATTGCTGTACCTGATGAACTGATCCATGTTAGGTGTATTCAAACACTTTATTCTGATTCTACGTACCCGTGTGCGACATCAAATTAGAATGGTTTGTATTTTTGTATAACAATATTTTAAAGTGAAGCTAAAAGCGAAAACATTGTAGAAAGACTGCGAGTATGAGGTGGACCCGCTTTATTTCGACAAGAAGTGGTGAACGTGTAAGTCTGATACAACCGGGATACAAACAAGATCAGGGAATGGCTGAATCGCAGAATCAGTAGCCTCTTCATGCTTTGAGGTTGTTTTACTGCTCGTACTGAACCTATCCGCTCGGATGTTGTGTGAAAAGCGATCATGGTCATAGCGCCATCGCCCGGCGTCGCGCTTTGCTTTTTGGAAATAAAATGGCTGCGCCCATGGCAATCGGCACTCATGTTTACTGGTCGCCTGGCAAACGATTTCCGACCGTGATACACCTAGAATCCAAAGATGCGTAAATCAAGAGACAACATTTGTGTTATAGTGTTTGTTAACAGAAATATAATTGGAATTAATCACATTTAGTCGTGTGTGTGTGTGTTTTCATCGTATTAGTGAAAGTGCTTGATCGGGTGATTGTAAAGTTGCTGAATTCGGAATTCGGAGCTGAAAGAAAATTTGTAGCACATCTTGGTGCCGACAAAAAAATGGCAGAAGTCGATTACTTACGCGCGGCGATCGTGTTTTGGACTCCAACCTCACTTCCTTAACACATAAAGGTTGATTGCTAATTCTGCACAAGTTTTGGACCCTAAGTTCACAAACTTGTTAAACCATGCGTGCATGCCATGGCCTACAATGGCCTACAGCTCATGAGTTACACATGATATAGGCCTTTGTTATGACAAAAATCTATATTTCGGTATATAAAACAAATATGACCTGCTTTTTATTCGAGCAAGGGTGAACTATAAGCCCTCCGTGATCTCGAAACCATACTATGCCCCTCGGCTTACGCCTCGGCGCATAGTATGGTTTTTCGAGAACACCTTGGGCCTATAGTTTCAACCATCCCCTCATAGCATATATTTGTATACTATAACCTTTTTGAATCCTGTGACCCGACAACAGATGGTGGTTTCTTTTTTAACCATTCAGAACATTTTACATTTTTGACCCCGATAACCTTGAAACCAAAGCTGGGGTACATTAACCTCGTCTACCTAAATTTGTACCAAAAGGATAAGCTTAGAGTTTCTTCCTTTCCATTGGTACCAAAATAAGTACTAACATCCCCGTTATTACGTCAACCAATGACTCATATGTTGAGGAAAGTACGAACTACTGATAGAGGTGGAAAATTGAATGTCTCAATTTTTAGCGACTCAAACACCTTATTATAATCTCTAAAATGTGTCCTTATATAAAACTAGTCAGGTTTCCCATCCGTCGAGTCAAAAACCGCATGAAAATCTGATTTCCTTACCTTTTTGGCGAAAATTGAATTTTTCACTGTGTCTATATGGGAAATGGCATTTTGCTGAACGGTGCGAACTTTAATGACGTCAATTGTGACGTAAGCCAGGCATGTTGGTACTCATTTTGGTATCAATGGACGAGAGGCATAGCTATCTATTGTACCAAAATCAGTGTTTTGTGATGTTCCTGTTTTGCGTTAGGCATGTTGGTACTTTCTCCTCTTCTCTTCCGAAGGTGGAGTTTCCACCCCCCATATCCCTCCCTTTTTGGGATCACCCGTATCTTACCTATAACCCCGGTGGATGTTTGTTTTTGGATTAAAAGGAGCGAACAAAAAGGGTGTTTTAAGCAACGTGAAAAAAAACAACTTGCACCTAGTCCCCCAATCAAAAGGCGGCTGCTTTTCGCTATTGAGTAAACCCGTATTCTGACCAAGTATAATCAATTGCTGTTACCTGAGTGAACTATCCATGTATAGGTGTATTCAAACACTTTATTCTGATTCTAATACCCAGTGTGCGTCAAACTTAGAATGGTTGTCTTTTTATAACATATTTTAAGTGAGTAGCGAAAACATGTCGAAAGACTCGAGTCTGAGGTGGAACCCGCTTTATTCAGACAGGAAGTGTGAACGGGTGAAGGCTCTGGACTTACCTTACTCATAATATCAAAGGATTGATGGTGAACTCACATCATTGCTGATAGGACAGCTTGCTCCTGCTAATAGATCCACAATTACGACGCAAAATGCATAAATCCTACGCAAATTTCATTAGTGAAAGCCAAATTCTATCATCCTTCTTGAAAGCTGTGAAAATGTAAGCATTTATTGGCTAGTGCCTGCCAATTGGATCGATTCGCCATAAACCCAGAGTAAGTACGCACCTAGTGCGTACAGGGACTGGACAGAATTAGCAAGCAGCCCCATGCACGGTAGGAAAAAAACAACCGAATATTTTTGTATTAATATGGAGTACTAGATATACTATAGACCCAACGAACAAGTGCATTGGCACTTGCCAACATGAGTCATACTCCAATCAAAATGGAAGCCAGTCTAAGTTTGATAATATTAGGGGTTTGATAGATTAAATTATCATTGAGGGCGGAACCCTCTTGGATTTCTCAAAAATGCTCAGGACTGCCCATGTGGCACCGGCAGATTCTTATTCTACACACCCTAACCTATCATTTTCAGCAGGAAATGTGTCCATGCCATGATCAATGTAACGGTCACTGAACGTTCTCTCGACTAGTAGTCCCAGCTGGCTTATTGGCTGTAGACTACTTCCGAAATAAATTGCCTCGTTTGTATGTGGATGTCTTAAAAAATTTGTACTTTTGTGTATATATAGAAAAAGAAGATATTGAATAATAAAAAAAATAATATATCGCTATTTATCACACAGCCTTGTTACATCAAATGGTTTCAGCGTCATGCGATCGTAAACGAAGGTCGTTTTTTCGCACTGTTAAAATGGGAAGGTAAAAAAAACGTTTGAATGGCAGCTGGGATTGGCAACGTGCAAATAAACTGTACCACACGTCATTTTTACTGTTTTAGTCGCCAGCTGCAAGTTAAAACGAGTTATATGGTAATTTTTTAACAAGTGCGTGTGCGCTGGTCAGTAAAGGAGTTTATCCCTCTTTCTTTCCTTTGTGTAAAACATGTTCTTGCTTTACATTGTGTGTATGTGCTATGTCAGGTAATTGATTCAGAGGAAATGCTTTTAAAATGGCAATATTAATCCCCAAGTTTTGCCCAGAATGGTAGATTGATTTGATAATTGTTCCACCTAAAAATTAAAACCTGTTTGTGAGAGACATTAATTCTTGCCTGGAGGGCTTACCTGGACTATGAATGTTCCAACTGCAGATAGCGCTTATTTCAAGGCCAAATTTATTTAGCAGTCGGTCTGATTCAGTATGTGGAGCACAAAAACTATTTAATGTAACTTCATTTGAAGTGTTAACCAAATTTTCCCGCCCACAATCTGATTCTTACCTTCAGGCAGATCAGGTAGCTGACTTAAAAGTGTTGGGTATAGTCATATGGACTTCGAACAAAGTTCCAGGCCTTTGGCTGTTTGTTTTAAACGGAGCGATATTTGGAGGGATTGCAGCGGGTGTTTTGAATCAAGCCCAGATGCAATAGCAATGGCCCTTACCGTACTGTACTAAAAAACCACTGTCAGTACTTAGGGATAAAAGTTAAGAACCACAAAGACATTCATAATCATGCCAAAAATCCCTAGTACTAACGCTTTGTGGGCTAAAATGAGTGAAAGTCATAGGACGGCCAGCCAAAGATACAAAATTATGACTTTTGACGGCGTTGTTTGTTACACAGGTCCAACCTAGTGGATTCATACCATCATGGGATGTACCTAACGTATGTGGTGTGGCCTTTTTTTTCTACATTTTTTATTTTGGCCAAAAATGGACAAAAGTCAAAATGTCCAAAAATAGGTAAATCAGTCGACATGCATTCCCCTCTTCAAATAACAAGGAACATGTCCAGGTTACTTTAAAAAGAGTCAATTTAAGTGAATATATGGAAGCCATTCCAATTTATAAATAGTGGGGTCAAAAGGTCCCAAAAAGTCGAAATTGTCAAAATAGGTAAATAGTCCAAAAGTATATGGCCGTTCTTAAAATAATCGATCGGACACATGTTCATTTACCTTCAAAGGAGTCAATTTAAGTGGCTAAAGTGGAAAGCCCATTTCAATGTTTAAAGGGTGGGTGTCAAAATGGCCCAAAGGTCAAAATGGTCCAAAAATAGGTAAATCAGTCGACAAATGCATTCTTTCTTAAAATAATCTATCAGAACAGGTCCATGTAACTTCAAAGTGATGGCCGATTTAAAGTGAATATAATGGAAGCCTTTCCAAGTATAAATTTTGGGCAAAATGCCAAAATATGCTCAAAATTGTCCAAAAATAGGTAAATCAGTCGAAATACCACTCGATTCATTTCGTTGATGTTAAATAATTGATTAGAAAATGTCCAGGTCACCTTCAAAGGAAAAGGAGTAATATTTAATGGATAACAAAATAGAAGCCATTATCTATTTATAGATTTGGGGTAAATTGGCCAAAAAGATCCTCTGTTCCACGTCCCGATAACTTCGTTTCACAAACATTTCAAGAAACAATTTGCCGTTATATCTCAGGAAACGTCATAAGGTGCTTTGTGCTTGTCATAATTAGTTCATATTTTAATCAAATGACACAAACTAAAGGTCAAAATTGTCCAAAATGGGGGGTCAAATCACTTACTCCAAAGGTGTCTAATGTTAAAGCTAGTTGGCTTAAGGCCCTATTTCAAAGGAGGTCATATAAGTGATTGGGGGCCTATTCATCAGGTGAAAAGAGTTGCTAGCTATTTAACTTTATAGATTCTGAGTCAAAATGGAATAAATGGGACAAACGTCACCAAAAAATGATCAAATCAATTAAAATGGGTGAGATCACTTTGTTACTCTTACATTATGTCTGCCTTTTGCACAGGTAGGTCAAAAGAAATATGTGTTTACATCCCGTAAACATGTATATAGACTTGCTAGCCAGTCATATATTTTGGAGTGGAAATGGGACAAGAAATTTTAAAATTTCCCCAAAAGTTATCAAAATCAACTAAAATGGGAAAACCAATTGAAAAAGTGTGACTTTGTCCATATTTTTAATCATACACTGTGAATTTATATAGGTTTCTATTGAATATGTAAAAAAAATGTTAGTTTTTTGTGTAGGGCTAGGGTGTTGATTTTTTAGATCTCGGATGTAAGTTTAAATGGGACATTATAATATAGACCTAAAATTACTTTTGTAATGCGTTTTTACAGATACATATTATATTGTACATATTTCTTATGAGCTATACATTAGAATAGGCGAAACTTAGATATCGAACAAAAATAAAATCAATAATCACATAATAATGTTTTAGAAACTATTCGCATCTGTGAACACAAGGACTAATACATGTTAGAAAATTAGTTTTATACCTTGAATTTTTGATATACAAATTGATAGTTTCACTCTATTATTGGTTGTCAATTGGAAAGTGTAATAATTTTGATTCCACGAGACTTTATTCTAGGCTACTAGGTTTTTTGTAGGTTCAGTATTATGTGTATACACAGTGATCTATCAAGGGTCTGAGGGTAGGCTTGACTCTTGTTTTAAATTTGGATCATGAGTTGTTCAATATTAACAGCTAAACAAATCCATAAGTGTCTCGTTCTATGTGATTTCACGGCCCGTTTCTGTGGTGGATTTAAGCAATAAAATAATGAAATAGGCCTAAATGCACATGAACCTTTAAGGATTTTGCTAAACCCGTGTAGGAGAAGTGACATTGTGGACCATTTAAACCATAATGAACTATGCTCCAAATTGGAACAGTGACGGTTTTTCCAATGGCGGGTTCTTTCTTTACCAAAATATTCATCTGACATGTTGAGTAAACCTAACAAAATTAAAAACATATTCACCTGCGCGTACAATGGCCAAAAGCTTTCTAAAGCTTTTAGGTAAGCATTCTCTATCCTTACCGGTCATTTTAGCGAAAACATGTTTGAAGATAGTTAACATTCACGTGGTTAGGGGGTCTCGTCAAAGTGGTAAGGGGGTGGTTGCACCGAGGAAACTATATGGTGCTTTTTTGAAAATATTATGCACAGGACAGGTAGCTCTAACACCTCTATGTTTATAGAAAAATTAGCCATTTGTCATATAGAGAGTGAAAGACCCCGTGAAAATCAGAATTCCTACTTTTTTAGCGCAAAAAATGGATTTCGCCTATCGATTTTCTGTGGAATGAAAAATACCAATTCGGGGACCAATTTAGCAGACTCGAGGGAGTAATGACGTCAGTCTGAAGCCATATAGGTATGTTGTATTATTTTGATATCAATGGAAGAGGAGGACCATGTATCGACTGGAAACTAAAATAATAAAAACCTCGGTGCTTTATAGAATGGGTTCTTAGTATTGTTTTCATTCGTGTATCGTAGAATAGCACCATAAAGGAGGGCATTAAAACCCATAAAAATTATAACGACTTTTGATTCTTTGATTTCTTTGCTCCCTCCAAGAAAAGTGCCATTAAATGGCCAACTTCATTTTCAGCTTTACTGTACTATGGTGACGCGAAATATGACCTGATTAACACTTTGACAATAGGCAATAAGGCTAATTTAACCATTGGTGGTAAATTTCCATCAAATACTGAGATATGAAGAGCCAATACCCTAATTTACTGAGCTGAGGGGTGTAATTTAATGGTAACAATAAAACCTTAAGGAAAAGTATTGCTGCATTCATGACATTTATCAATAATAGTTTAAGTGATATTTTCTGACCAATTGGACTAAAAAATCTTGAGATTCCCCCCTCCAATCTTGAGTTCATTTGTACTCGCCCAATGTGACTCAAAATGGGTAATTGGAATACCTAGCACTGTATCCCCCTAACACCTAAATTTTAATATTCCATTGAGTATTTAGAAAAGAGGAAATTATGAATGTTTACCATATTTTGATTTTTTTACCCATTTTGGACATCTTTAACACCCAATCTGTCATGAAAAGGCTAGACACTTATGCACTTAATCACTGTCCCTGGGAAGTAAATGAATAATGTTCCTTTAAGCTATTTTGAGAAAAGAGGTGCTATTACGTAATTTATAGTTTTGGACAAATTTGAACTTGTTTGCCATTTTTGACCTACAACGTGTCAATTGGAAATGACTACTACTAGTATTCATTTAATTAGAGTTCTTTGGGAAGACAACTTTACATATTCCCATTAGTTTGTTGAGAAGGCAAGGCATTTTGACTCCTTATGGATTTTTGGAACAAATTTTATGTTTTTTGGGCCAAATTGGAACACAGAATATGCAATTGAAATGGCTAGCACTCAATCCGCTCATTTGTGTTCCCTTGGTATGTAAAAACACAAAAGCACAGTTTGACGGAAAAGTTTGAGAAAACGAAGGCAATATGATTGATTTACCATTTTGGACATTTTGACCTTTTTTTGGCAATTTGTGACCCCAAAATTTATAAAATTGGAATGGCTTCCAATTATATTCGCTTAATATGACTTTTGAAGGTAAATGAGCATGTTCTGATAGAGTTATTTGACAGAAAGGTAATGATTTCGACTTATGTACCTATTTTTGGACAATTTGCCCTTTTGGCCATTTTTACCCTAAAATTACAAAATTAAAGGCCAACACTCCATACGCTATTGTATGTCCCATTAGGATGCAAACCCACATGGTTGGATGTTTGTAACCAAATTACGACGTCAAACAAACTTTTTCTGAGCCCTGTTTGCTGTAATGGCGGACGGCCGCATTGTGGGATTGATCAAAACACCCTCTGGACGGCATGTGGTATGTAATGCCAACAGTCAGAAAGGGCTTAGAGATAGTAAAAATATAAACGAAGAACAAAAATACCTAGCGGAAAAGTAAGATACGTGATGTCATATACATCTTGGACACAATGGACACTTTAAACCGGAACACTGTTCACCCGTCCCCCTCCCAATGTATTGTCGTCAGCAGTCTTGCCACTTCCCCGAAATTTGATGAATGTGGGTTGCGGAAGAGAAGGGTGAAGGGAAGGTTATCAGATGGCATGTAGATTCTAACTCTTAGCCGGGCGAACAATGCAATAGCCACATGGGGTGAATGTCCCAAACTATTTTATTTCCATGATTATAGATGTACCAGAGTGGAATAAAATGTAAAGCCATGAGAACTGTAATCGTTCATCCACTAAGTTAATCGTGACACAGAAAATACAAACGGAAAATTATTAAAGGTGTGTAGACTGTTTAAAGCAATTTTTGAACCTCAACAAACTTATGTGTTCATTTTCAAATCGGCCATAAGCATCAAAGAAAATTCAAAATCCTTTTTATTTGTAGCAAGGGAAATTTTGAGTTAAGGTTCAAGATAAACACTATATTATTACATATGTTTTATCAAATTCAGTTCATGCAGGAGTATTGCTGAAATCTGCCAAAGAGACCTCACTACCCTGAGTAGAATCACGGAAAAAACGCTGACAGATCGTAAAGGGCCACACCTCGAGTTCTTAATTAATCCGTTATGTGGCAGAGTCTCGGTTACACTTTATATAGCAGGCAATATAAAATTGTGACTGTGAGACCTAAGCCGATTTTCCCTGATTCCATTAATGGTACACATGAAAATTAGGAGGGACATTCGTCTTCGTGTGTTTAAAAAAAGGCATATTAAAAAAATGTACAGTTCGAAATTTACAAAAATCAGTTTGAGGCATCGGCCACAAAAGCGCTCTAGGGGGGCAGAGAGGCTGAAATGATGACACGCCACACATCACAAGTGATCCACCGCCTTACGACGTCACGTAGTTGCCGCCCTCACTCAGACGATATCCATTCCTTCGAATGTGATACGGATATTGCAAGCTAGAAAGGTCATAAAGAATTGCTAAGAATGCAACGCGTTACTTTCCGAAAGCAACGCGTTGCTTAATCAGAAAAAGTCTGTAAGCAACGCGTTGCTTTCATTAGCATCGCGTTGCTAATAACACTTTTTAGCAACGCGCTGCTTAGAGAGCCAATTAGAAAAGGCACCGCATTGCTTTTATTAGCAACACGTTGCTTAGCCAACCAATCAGGAAAAACAAAGAAGCAGCGAGTTGCTAAGCCAACCAATCTGAAAGGAGAAAAAGCAACGCGTTGCTAATGAAAGCAACGTGTTGCTTTTATTAGCAAATGAAGGCAACGCGTTGCTTAAGTACTGTTGAAAAGCAACGCGTTGCTTTTTGACTTTTCTGATTGGCTTGCTAAGCAACGCGTTGTGAGCAATACGTTTTGTCCTTTTAAGCTTGCCATATACGGACAACTTAAATTAATTATATATACGCGAGAAATGGTAAGTTGACGATGTTGGTGTGTTTGTGTTTGTGTGTGTGTGTTTGTGTGTGTGTGTGGATGTGGGTGTGTGTGTTTGTGTGTGTGTGTGTGTAGAGAGAGAGAGAGAGAGGAAGTTGAGATAGTTTATGTGCGTGCGTCCGTGTGCGTGCGTATGTGCGCGCGTAGGACAGTATTGTAGGTATAGGTGTGTGGGTGTGGGTAATGTTTTTAACAGATGAAAGGTATTCGTGATCTGCAAACCTATTAAATAGATCTTCATTAGACATTATTTATTGTATTGAGTTTTGAAACTGATACTGGTCAAAAACATACACTAACTTAATGAGAATTCATTAACAGAATTGAGCGCATTAATGAATGATTGCAGACCAAGTAGATTTTCAATTCATTACCATGTGTTTTGACCACCAAGATAAGTCAATAATTGAATAAGAGCCAAATTTGGCAATTTTGCTGCTTATTATACCCGAGTCACCTGATAGTGGAACTTCTAACCACCTTCTTAAGAGTATTGAGATGAATATTGCGCGCAACAATATATCATTTTCAGAAGTTGGTGATATTGAAGCTATCGTCTATAACTACGAAGATTTTCTTGAAATTATGAGTTTGGTTTGATAGGAAATGCTAAGAAGAAACGTATACAATTTTAAACTACTCAGACAATATAATATGCGGCAAACACTACAAAATATAATTACTTTGACAATAAAAAGTTTTTGAGAGATACCACAAAACATAGACACAATTTTAATATTTTAACAAGATTCTACTTAACCTTTGTAACGAGAAAGTCGTCTTTTTTCTTAATGCACCCTGCCGTGCGATATTTCATATTCAGAAACAATGTCTGTTAAAACATGTGGTAATATTAACCAAACATTTGCGAAAATATCAGTACAATCAGGGTTGGGTAACCTAATGTTGGGTTATGTTCAATGGAATTGGTTTTTAATACCAAAGTTGTCCATAGTTGCTCCAACGTTGGGTAAATATTACCACGTTTTAAAAGTGTGGGGAACCCCCTCCATATTCTGTGTGTTGTCTCTGATTCAGCTCTTACAGGCTTAATTATGTTCAATGAGCGGCAGGTTAAGTGATCTTGCTGGCAAATGATAATGCGGTCATCAAGCAGAAAATACATGCTTATTTTTGCCGTATAAGTCTTGCACTGTCCTGGTGAAAGAAATAATCATAATTTTCCTGCGTCAGTGGAAGGATAGCTGGTGTTAAGATTTTATTAATGTAACGCCATGTAACGCTCCATAATATGGCATCCCGGACCGTTCTTGCCCTTCGCCATATCTGTCGTGTTCTGTTGGTTGCGGCTGCCTGCGAAATCCACTTTTCCTGTGACTGCACCAATAAGGCGTTGGCGAACATGGTTAGGTCGAAGGTATATTCTTGTGAAGCCTGGGATTAACGGTGCATAAATGAAACCGCGTACACATGTGTTCTAGTAACACCTCGTCTAGTTAAGCTACTTTGGAAAGAATGGTCAAGTTACAAAAAAATACTGTAAAAATAATTTTGGAGATAAAGTTTGTCTTTCAGCTATATCTGATCTATGAAATTGAATAATGGTGCACAACATCAGGAATTTACCTGTGACAAACCACTTACATTACTTCCTTGAAACATTTCCTGTAGGATCCCCATATCACTTTTAAGATTATTTTGACAAAGATTGAGTATCTGTTTACAGGTCCTTAAGGTGACTTACCCTGCTGGCACAACCTGGGAAAGATATGCCAAATGTCAAGTGGAGTAACAAGTACATTTGCTCAAATGTAAACTGAACGTTCACGCATAGGACGTGGTCATATTTTTGTATTACTTGTAGTTATACTATTTATTTCGTTGACAAGGGGACAGATATAAAAATTGTTATGCACGTGAAAAGACATTTTCACACTGTGTGTTTCACCAAAGAAAATGTATTAATTTTCATTCTAAGAGTAAAATAGGCTAAAATGGGGCAAGTAGGAAAACCGTATAGCCAAATTGAGCTTAAACAAACATGTTACTTATTGTGTGTTTGACTGTATAATGTTTGGTACCATTCAAACAGCCATGTCCCAGTTACTCCAAATTAACACAAATAATTACCGGTAAACGTTCTTTAACATATTAATTTGCATATTGGCATCTTGACTATAATTCTCAGCGAAAATATTCAAGTAAAACCGTTAACTTAGTACAATAAAGTAATTTGTGTTTTAATCTATTGATAGATTTCAAAGCATTAAATAGAATAAAACATGAATTTTCAAGGATCGCTGCCCTCCGACCCCGCACTTTTCACCTAAGCGGAGTGTATATCTGACATTATGTTTTACATTGAATGAGACTTACCCCATGGGGTATACCAGCCAATATTTATAAGGTTTATAAAAAATCCCGGAAAAAAAAAATCTGGAAATAAATGTGACCATGAGGATTACGTGGCACACGTTTAACCTATAAGGAAATTTTCTCTTATACAGTATCACCCCTGCGGGTTCGGGGTTAAAAATAGGCCCGCTGCCCCCCCCCCCCTACATGTCGTAAAAGGCGACTATAAGGGGCAACTCGTCTGATATGTGAACAGACGGGTTGTATTTAAATTTAGAATTTTGTATTTTAAAGGTGCAACAAGAGATTTCAAGTCATCCAAATTTTATGTGATATGTAGTGATTTCATATAGATTAGATGCTCAATAGATTCCCTACCTTTTATTTGGTCACATTGGTCACAGAAATAACTTAAAATGAAAACAAATGGTGATTTGTATATGCTTATATTTTAATAGAAAACATGGGCCGAATTTCGTATTTGCTCCTATACGAAATTAGAAATTTCACAATTTTTGTACCATAGAAACAGTTCTCAGCTTAATCCTTTCAGATGGGGATATTTTTGATAGGAAGCTTTATACCATTGCAAAAATCAGAATTTTCGCATTTTTTCAGGGCACCTGTTATTTGAAATCTCTCGTTGAACTTTAAGGTTGTAATAGTTTAAGACTTTGTATGACTGTATTTAGATGTACTTAAAAGTGTTAAAATAATGACATTTTGTATTACTCGTATAAGTAGTTTAAAATCTGTATCAGTTAACATGAAACATACCATTTATCAATTACACATGTACATTAAAATATAAACTATAAAATATTGCCTTGATGTTTCAATACTGTATTGATTTATCTTGTTTTTAAAGGGATCTCGTGTTTACGTATTCTGATGTGATTATTGATTACTAGTATTTGTAGTTGAATTTTTTTCTTGATACATGGATGGGTGATGAACTTTGTCATCAGTGTATGATGTGTATACCGTAATTATAATTTGGAATTGATCAGTGTATCTTGTGAAGCTGTGTTTTTCTATGTGAATTGTTGTATTCAATTGGGTTATCTTGTTTTATACATGGATGGGTGATGATCCGGTTCATCAGTGTATGATGTGTATCTATTTACAATTATTGTAAATCGAATTGAAATGAAGTTTAATATTGTGGTTTTTTTATGTTGAATGGTTCTTTTATCTTAATGACACGATATGACACAATTGTGTTGAGTTGTCGTTAAATTTTAATACTCACTCACTCACTTATACAGTATCTCTGATTGGATCTACCATGGTAGAATCTTTCATTGAGTAACCAATGAAAATAAACCTTCTATATACCTGTCTGCAAAGGTTTTAAGCTTTTCTTACAATGTCTCTGATTGGCGAATTACATTAATTAATTAATCCTCATGGTCCCATTTATTTCCAGATCTTTTTTCCGGGATTTTTTTATAAACCTTATATAAACCGTCTGAATTACTTTTTTCATGAAAATGATTTTTTGAAAGCTATATAAAGGCGTTCTTAGTGGTGGACACGCGCGCATTTCCAGTATTTTTCAAGTGGTCAAATGATCCTGCCTTGATGTTTTAAAGTGCCGATGGTAATGAAACGATGTCAACATGTATTACATTACTATCGTTTTCATGGAAACGGCGCTCTCTTATTTTATTAGATACTTAACATCGTTATCAAGCAGAATGTTAGAGATTTAAAAGCGCCACGGAAGCCGAGCTGTCATCTAAACCGATGAAAAATGTATTTATTTACCTTGCAGTTGGTTTGGTCAAGTGTTTATCAATTGTAACCTAATCTTTGCCAAATTAAGTCCTACTGAAATCTAGGTGTCGTATGGTAAGTTGTCAGGATACAAAATGATAAGACTATGACTTTCTAGGACCATGTAATTTGAAACCAACAACCTAATGTATAGCAATTCAAAATTAAACATGAACATGGTGTGGCAGGAGATAGTGCACCTACATCGCGGTGTTGGCATCCTTAAAAACTTAAACATACCCTTCCCTCCAAAATCTTGGTTTCACTTTACAACACACTTATTGTTTCGTATATCTCATACTGGGCTACATGTATGTGCAGGAGATATCAACCATTATAATCACAAATTAAGTACGTTTTATATTTAAATTTGAAGCCGTCTTCGACGTTTGTGGAGAAGACACTATGGAATCAACGTTTCCCGCCAAACTGTAAATCGGAGATTGCTTCAACATGTTACCGAGCAAGACGAATGAACCAAATGTCCATTTAAAGAAGAATGAGGTAAATGTGGAATTTTAATAATTGAAACTAAACTTTTTCAATATCACAAGTGACCTTTGTCGCAAAAACAAAAGAAACCATAAACAAAAGAACATGCTTTGAATGGGTATTGTCTAATGACTACTATATAAAACGTACATCCGTGAATAAAATGAAAAAGTTACAAATTTTCAATTGGCCCCCCAAAAAATAACTTTTTCATATGTGTCCTTTTGGAAAGATTTTTTTCGGTGTCGGAAACCTAACAATACACTTTTCAGATGTTTTACTCTTGTCTCTTCGTGAAATAGAGAGCATTTTCTTTTGAGACATCTGGTATGTCAAACATTGGGAGGTATTGATTTTATTCAGACAACTAAGCAGGTGTCTAATATAACACAAATTTGTATTGGCCACTCTGCGCTTTGATTTTGGTCTCAAGACCACATTTTACCACTAGTATTTAAAATGAAATAAACCACTCTGTTTGTTCAACATTAAAGGAACACCCGTACAACGATAATATTAAACAATCTACAACTATAAAATAATTTATTGACACCTATATCGAGTGGTTTCATAGAAAAACGGAATTATATACAACCCTAACAATGAATTACAACCTCTAGTCTGACCATGCTATTTAAAATCCGCTAGTGTTATAAACGTGTTATGGATACGACCGGCACGTTAGGTAATCTGCCACAGGCAATACACATTATAGAAAGAATCATGGTGGTGAAGATGTATGAAGCTTCGTGCCGCGTATATCGGCATAACACAAATAATATTCCCATATACAGTAGCGCGAATTTCAAATAGCACATGGTCAGACAAAATACTTTTAATCGTTTTATGGTTAGTATAATCCGATTTCCATGAAACCACTCCATATGATGATCAATTAATGTTTTTTTATGCGTATAGTGTGAAGTTACCTTGAATACAGGTTCTCCTTTAGTACTTAACACTTAAGGACATGGGGGTCCTAGGGACCCCCCAAAATTGTTTTCGCGCTGACCGATTTACGCGTGGGATTTTTGCCGCCGAAA
Source organism: Ophioderma brevispina (assembly GCA_023653785.1). Classification (NCBI taxonomy): domain Eukaryota; kingdom Metazoa; phylum Echinodermata; class Ophiuroidea; order Amphilepidida; family Ophiodermatidae; genus Ophioderma; species Ophioderma brevispina. Next base: position 109,358 of record JAMKCH010048840.1, read on the forward strand.
TTTTTGTAATTGTCTGACTTTGAAATTCGCTTCTTTTCATAACAACAATAATAAAATCGGACAAGCCGTGAATGAGTGTTAATGTAGTGGGGCCCATGCCCCCCCCCCCGTGCACTAATGGAAGTCTATGAGAATATTTTTATAAAATAAGAATAAGAAACCGAGACCAAAGCAGTTTTTTGCTGATATAAGTTCACACCCAAAAATCCATGTACGTAAACAATATTGTTCAACATAAAAATAATTAACCCTTTATGTGCTGAAAACAAAAACAATGTATCATGTTACTGGCCAAACCGTACTGTACAGACTCTATGGGAAAATGGCAGTGTATTGCAACACCGTAAAAAAATACAGGATTCCCTAAAACTATGGTTTTGCTGTTAAATATAAGTAATTTGGGGTCTTCAGAATAGATATCAACATAAAATAAGTTTTCAAATTTTTGGATGCAAGCGCAAGGCTCTCATTGAATTTTCCGTCTTTTTGCCCGATTTTTGCGTGTTTGAAAACAATGTTTGCCCCTAATTTGCACCCAAAATAACAAACTCTTTTTTTATTGATGATTTGGGATTGTCTTATGATCCTTCACATGTGGTATAATAAATTTCGTGCAAAAATCCTCGGGAAACCCATTGGTCATTTAAGTGTTGTTAAGCGGGGCTTTATGACGAAACCTGTTTGTTTAATCTTTTATTTAAACATCAAACATTCAAGAGAAATAGTCTACTAGGGCACATGGAGCAATACATATACAATGTGGGTTCTGCATACTTTGTTGACCTCTTTATGACCTTAATACCCCCGAGGATGCTAAGAGCATGCCACAACGTACATGACTAGTGTCCCATATTTCTGTTTTTTTTACATTCAGTGAGGCCCAGTACAGGCATAGCCTTACAGATGAAGCCTGGCAATGGCGGAGTACTGCACTCAAATATTTTTTTAACATCTATGCCATTAAGATTTGTAAAATTGTATAAACACGTTCAGGTGTAAATAGAAAGTTAGAAAACATTTCAAATAAAAACGTCTTCAAAGCGTCTTGTTAATGTTAGTTCAATTCGTCGCCCGCATTCACATACTGTCGAATTTCACATTTTTGAGGTTTTGTGAAATTCCGCCTACTTACTTATTCATCGAGTTTTGCCATCCACAAGAATAGTTATAATTACAGATTTTGTCATTTCCTCAAAATCATCTATATACGTATTTACATACTGGTCGTATTTTAAAAATCTCCATTCATTTACACGTGGTTGATATAGCGTTGTATTTGCCGCTCCCACAATTAGACACGATTTCAAATAAGACCTATTTTGACGTATTTCCATCGTTATTTCGTAAACAAGCTTTTCCCATAGTGATCTAGTTTACGTACATTTTTTTTTTCGAAAAAGAACGTGTAATATGCGTCGTATTTTGCACTATACATTATTTGTGATTTCACATACAGAACTTGATAACTTGTAGGCCTATAAGATAATATAATTGCAGTTTAAGTTGGATTTATGGTTTATATTGGACCTTTAAATGTTTTCTTCAAAACATTATAGTGTAGATGTTTCTTTTATGCTTCCTTCTACTATTCTAATACCGTAAGACATGAAATGTTCGCGATATATTTTGAATTACGATTTTCTCGGAACCGTGTTTTGTAAAATCGAGTGTGTTATGTGGGCGACGAATTTTGCAGTTGTGTTTTGTATTGGTGAATTGATACGGTACATGTACTTTTCCGTGCCATGAGTTTTAATTTGCTGTCGTAACCTTGCGAGTAAGATCCCTTGCCTGTGTCCATTAATTTCATAAGGGTCAGTTAGCGCATAGAGCCGCATGGGAGTGTTAGAGTTTTAACTCTACTCTTGTTAAAACTAACACCGACACCAGGTTCAAAGTAATGTGTATTAGTAGGATCCCCTTAGGTCAGATCGTTACAAGAGTGACAAATACGTGCATTGAATATTGGGGTTAGATTAAAATATGGAACATCACGTTTACAACCTCCAACAGATCTGAGCTGTTTTGATCACGTTGCATTTGGAAGTAAGAAAGTTTATGATTCTTTAAGTACACAGTTAATAGTCTGAAGAGTGTGTTAAGCATCACACTTACAAGCTAGCGTTCAATAATACTCACAATATTTGAAGTCCTCCCTCTATTTTCTAAAATTTCCATTACATCATTAGTAGGGCCAATGTCATTGCTGACTGAACAATTCCCCTCCCCCAAAACACTGAATACGTACAACAATTTTCAGAATAAATAACTTGGTGTATTGGATACCCTATATAACCCGGCCGTCCTTTCTCCATTTTTTTTTTTTAAAAAAAAAAAAAAAAAAAAAAAAAACAGAATATTTTTCTATTAGGTTAATAGAGGAACTTCCCACCTTTCGGATTAGCGGCCATCTTGCCGGGAAATGGTGGCAAAAGTGCATTCAATTTCTGGAGACCTTTTCTAAATCGAAGAAACGACATGCATGTTAGATATGTATGCATATAAACGTATGGGTCACACTTTTGAATAGCTGAAGTACGTCTTTAAGGTCGGGTATTAATTGATCTGAATGACGAATACTCTACGGGAACTACCGCCTTTTTTGTTAATAGGTTATGCATGAATTAGGTGAAAGACCTCTATTGCTGAAGACATGAGGTGGTCTAATTTTTAGAGGCTTAGAGTTAGAGGTTTACAGGTTTACTATGAGAACGAGCACACCCATTTATTAGAGGTCGTGCATGGGTGAAGTGGATAGCCTCTGTAGATCAATTTGGATAGACCTGTTTCAGAATGTGGAGGACACACAAAAGGGCATTTAACATGATTATCTTCCGTAAAATGACTGTTGGCAAAAACCGCACGCTGCAAATTCATGTCATAATGGCATACATATGAAATTGCAAACATATTTTCACATCGCTTTGGAAATTAACACTTTAAAGTGGCCCCAAATTTGTTTGGGTATTTTTTTTTTCGAGTAGCATGTTTTTTGCCCAAATTTGTTTTGTAATTGCCTAAATATCAGTTGGCGCATATTTTGGTGGGGAAAAATCAAATCGCATTACGTTTACATGCCTAATAAGCTAAATAAGCATTTTTGCTGGCGCTTTCAAACTTGTTAGAGCCCTTTAACCGTACTGGAGTAACCTTTCCAGCTTTCATTTCAGCAATACATGCATCATGTTCTTCCATTATGAGCCAAAAGTTTTGGAAAAAGTCCTTCGGGAAAGGTTTCTTTTTATTTTTCTCGGCGGGAGAATTTTGTGGGAACATAAAAATCGCTTTTTGGACTGCCAACTTATTTTAAAATTTTATTTCCTGTTTATGTGGTCGTGGTTGATGTACCCCTCAATGACCTGAGTTTTGGTAAAATAATCCAACGACAAAGTTGTTTCCCAAGGAGTCTACATGACCCCCTTAATATATCCACGGGAGTAGCCTACACAAGACCTACACTTATGTTAAGAAATAAATTTTGGACCTATGGTTTAAGTTTTAAGGTGGACATGGACAGTAGTAGTGGTAGATTGATTCACGGTGATCAGGTTAATATACTGCCAGCAACGTGTGTATTGTTTTCCAACTGAATTTATATCAAGCACCTCGTGAGATTATTCACACTGTCATTCGGATAATATGTGCCCCTGTCAATAATAAATGTCGTGTTATAATTGGTCAAAATGAAAAGGAATTCCTGTTATTAACTGGACCGAAATATAGCTTCTATGCATGAAGATAACATTAAAAATACAGCAAGTATCTTACGTCCGTAATAACAGGGTTTTTTAACCTTTTGAACCAATACCTCAACTTTACCAACCCCAAGTCTGATTTCAACGGACTTCAACTATTGTCAAGATCTGAAAAACGAAAACATACCCTCAAAACCAACCCAAGCCTAACCAAACGTAACATACATACATACGGACATTCGCGCCTTTCGCAAAATCCCCCCCTCGGCTCTTCAAGCCAGGGGATAAAAAGTATGCTTCCTTAAAGGCGCGAAACAAAGTCCTCTGTAGACGACTGTGGTAAGAAAAAGTAGAGAGTACGATTTTGTGATAAAATTACCATAGATGAAAAGTAAACTGTTCACAATTATCCATTGGTGTAAATATATTGGACCCACCGACATACTAAGATATCAAATTCGAGACAATTTATATTCTTGTTTGGCAACATGTGCTACTATGCCTTTAAATGCACCAATTATGGCGTTAGAGATGATGATGATGATGATGATGCATTAGTATCATTATTATTATTATATATTAAACTGGAATACTAGCATATGTTAATAGGTATGTACGCGCGAGTCTAACGAGATTTGCGATTATATTTTCTAAACTAATTTGTAATGTAGTCATTGTGGTGTTTTCCATTTATAGTTTCATCAAACTTTAGTGTGACGCCATAAGACTTGGAGATTGTCAATTTGGATAGCGATATCTACTAAGATAAGAATTTCGAGTGTATTGTGTATATTTCTGAATAAACTTCAAGGTAGTTTTGTTGATTCTTAAGCCTACCCTTCCACGCAAACATCCTGACGTGTAAATAAACATTTTTTCTTGAACCAAATAACATTTATGATATTGGCTTTCGTTTTGTAATTTATTCAGGCCCTATGGAAAACCTACTAGATAAATACAATCACATGCATTATCTATATTCAGAGAATTCCTTGTGTTTTTTATTGCAATTGCACGATTAGGCAGCATGTAGCTTTCTCATACATGAGAATAATCAATTCTTCATCATAAATAAAACAAACCATTCAGCCAATCAATAACAAACGATCTATGAGAGTCTTCTTTAACACTAAGTGACCAATGGGGGTCTAGGGCCCCCAAAATTTGTTTTCGCGCTGATCGCTTTACGCGTGGGATTTTTGCGCCGAAATTTTTTTGTAATTGTCTCAATTTTAAAAATTTAAAAAAAGTGGGGGGGGGGGATTCTTTCATACCCCAAAATAATAAAATCGGCCAAGCCGTTATGAGTTAATTCGTGGTGGGTCCCATGGAACCCCCCCCCCCCCCCGTGGCACTAAGGAAGTTTCATTTGAGAATATTTTTAACAATAAGAATAAGAAACCGAAGAACCAAAGCAATTTTTTTCCTGATATAAGTTCACTCATACAGTAAGTAAACAATTATTGGTAATTACAAAAATAATTAACCCTTTTATGTGCTGAAAACAAACAATTCATCCTGTATTTGCCAAACCGTTACTGTAATGTACAAACTCTATGGAAAATGACGTGTATTTTGCAACACCGATAAAAATACAGGATTCCATAAAACTGCTGGTTTGTGTGAAATATAAGTAATTTGGGTCTTCTAGAATTTAGATATCACACTAAAATACGTTTTAAAAATGTCTGATGCAAGCGCAAGGCCTCATTTGAATTTTCCGCTTTTTGCCCAATTTTCGAGTGTTTTGAAAACAATGTTTGCCCTAATTTGCACCCAAAATAACAAATTCATTTTTTATTGCTGATTAAGGTTGATCCTGCAAATGTGGTATAAATTCGTGCAGAAATTCCCCCGGGAAGTGGTTTCCTTAGGGGGTCCCTGGACCCCCCCCCCCCCCCCCCCTTGGGCATCAACGGAGTGAAAACCCCTCGGTCACTTAAGGGTAATGTGATTGGTTCAAATAACACAATTCTCACACGACAAGCTCTTTTTTCATCCGTTCTTCAATTTCAAAATACATTCAAGTTTACACGATGTTTAATCAGTCTGAGGATGCTGAATAAAAATTGTTTTGTTTGAAATGATTAGCGTATGCATAGGGCCTAACAAATGTCGACTAGAATTGCTTTTTATTTGGGTCCAATTATAAGGAAAACCAATTGGCATTTCTTTGTATAGTTACTTTTCTGTGATTATGTGAAATGAAGTTGGATATGAATTACAAAAAGCAAATAGGCTATGTCAATGACTAATCTGGTTTGACAGGTTAGTCTGCAATTGTATCGTGCCATTTCAAACATTCACAGAGTATTACCATTAGTGGGTTGTTTATTACTCAGAAGTGGATTGATTGTAAGTATGAGTTTATTTCTATTCATATGTTTTTTAAGACAAACCTTTCCTTTGCTGGAAATATTCTTTAATGATTTCAGCTGGGCCTCGCCTTTGGAATGAGATAACTACAACATCCGTGGTCCGGTAGGTTTTCTGCCTTTTCCCCGCTCTGTTTTTTTCTCTTGCCTTTTTTTCTGTCAGTACCTTGCTACTTGTTAAAAGGCGCTTTAGAGACTCATTATTATATGATTATTATTTTAGAACCAAAGTGAAACGTTTCATGAATGGGCTTTGGTATGTAAATTATATTCAGACATGACTAGAAAAATACAAAAAATACATCACTCGCCTGTTTAGGTAATTGCATTTCTCTTATATCATGAAGAATCTCCTTGTGATTTTTTATTTGCCATTTAAAGATTCAGGCCGCGTGTAGCTTTCTCTTACACGAGAATTAATTCAATTTTTCATCACTAATAAAACCAACCCATTCAGCACATCCAAATAACAAAAAACGATCTATGAGAGGACTTCTTTTAATATGATTATGATTTGGTTCAAATACACACCAATTCTCAACGACAAGTTTTTTTTCATCCGGTACTTCAATTTTAAAAATGCATCAAGTTTATACATGTTAATCGTCTGCTCAGCAGTACTTTTTTTTTTTTTTTTTTTTTAAAAAAAAAAAAAAAAAAATGCTGCATAAAAATGTTTTGTTTGAAATGATAGCGTATGCAGAGGGCCTAACAAATGACAACTAGAAACTTGCTTATTTGGGTCAATTATAAGAAAACCAATTGTGCATTTCCTTTGTACTAGTTTCTGTGTTAAATGTGTGAAAAATGACGTTGGAGATTACAAAAGGCAAATTGGCGCTGTCAATGCTAATCTCGGGTTTGACAGGTTAGTCTGCCAATTCTATCGTGCATTTTACATTTCAGAGTATTACCATTAGTAGTGTTGTTTTATACTCAGAAGTGGATTGATTGTATATGGTATGCGTTTAGTTCGTATGTCTTTTAAGACACACTTTCATTTGTGAAATCATTTTATTCTTTAATGATTTCAGCTGGGCCTCGCCTTTGGTGAGTTACTTACCAACATCTGTGGTCTGGTAGCTTATCTGCCATTTTCATAGCTCTCGTGTTTTAGTGCCTTTTTTCCGTCAGCACCTCGCCTAATTTGTAAAAGGCGCTCTATAAGTCTCATCTTTATTATGATTATATTTTCTTGACCAATAAACGTTTTATTGATATGGGCTTTGGTTTGTAATATATTCTGACCCCTATAGAACCTTACTGGAAATAACACCATCACTCCGTCTGTTTAGGTAATTGCATTTCTCTTATATCATGAGAATCTCCTGTAATTGTTTATTTTGCAATTAAAGGTTTCAGGCGCAGTAGCTTTCTCATACATGAGAATAATGATTCTTCTCATAAATAAAAAACAAACCCAGTCAGCACAATCCAATAAAAAAAGATTCTATGAGAGTCTTCTTTTAATGTGATTTGATTCAAAATACACACAATTTCTCAACGACAAGCTCTTTTTTCATCCGGTACTCAATTTAAAATACATTCAAGTTTATACGATGTTTAATCAGTCTGCTCCGTTAGTAATCAGGCTGAGGAGGCTGCATTAAAGTGTTTTGGTGTAAATGATAAGTTAGCGTATGCATAGGGTCTAACAAATGACAACTAGACCTGCTTATTTGGGTCAATACAAGGTAAACCATTTTTGTATGTCCTTTTGTTACTAGTTACTTTTGTGATTAATGGAAATTGAAGTGGATGTGAATTACAAAAAGCCAATTTGCTACTGTCAATGCTAATCTCGGGTTTGACAGATAGTCTGCAATTATCGTGCATTTTAACATTTCAGAGTATTACCATTAGTAGTGTTGTTTTATACACCAACCATTTTCACATTCCAACACCTCACTGGCAGCCATAGCTGGGGTGCATTCCTGCTTGAATTCACCAAAGGGCAGATTAGGTGTAGCTTTGAATTATACTAACAAAGGCGGGGTACAGACGTACAAAAATTTTGGATAGGTTTGGGTTGGAGGCCCCCCGTAATGGCGGATCAAATTCTGACCATAATTTGGGCTGTCGGATTGTGATAATCAGAAGTGGATTGATTGTAGTAGAGTTCATTTAAGTATGTCTTTAAGGACATAAATTTCCTTTGCTGAATCATTCTTAATGATGAGAGGTTAAAATAGTCAAATAGTACTAATCCAATATAAAACGTGTACCAAAAAATGCAAACCATTCAGAAAAAAAATAGCAATATTTTGATACAAAATATGTATTTATCAAAGCTTAATTATCCACCTTCAATACCATTTACCCATCCCATTTGGGACCCAAGATCCAGAGAGAAACAATAAATTTGAGTGAAAGGGTGTGATTTTATTTGGGCCAACTTTCATATGTATATGTTTACTCTTGCTAATTACGAAAAGATATTGAAAAGGCATTGGATTGGTGACATAAACATCAGAGCATAGAAATAGATAAAAGACGGGGGTACATTGAACGGCCAAACAGCAAGAACTCGGCACTCCAAGTGCAAAAAGGAATACACTACACTTGACTCCGTCACTTTTTAACCGTATCACAATGCATTGATTTGGACTGGATCTGTACCACATCCATCAGAGAATACACTTGCAAGTGATCTTTCCAGAAGGAAAGATCACTAATTTTTTTATATTCTCTAACTTATCGACGCGCTTCTTCCCCCAATTAAAAAAATTACTAATGTACATGACCGTTATTGTGAAGTAAATTCGTAGGGTCCCTAGGGACTTTCTTAGACACCAAATGAGTGTGATTTTTAAAACGATAAAATTAACAACCCCTATAATTATGATTCGGTTTGTATGTAATCAGAAAAAAATAATTAGCCCTTAATGGCTGAATGAAAGGAATGAAAGAAAGCATTCGTCATCATGCGAATGTGTGACCGCTATGAAAAAACCTGTAGGAGTAAAATATGTCAAATATAACGAATGTATAAAATGGTATGTTTGTGCTTAAATATATGTAAATGGGCTTCTAGAGCCCCCCCCAGTGCCACCTAAATCCATATAAATAGGTTCAATGCCCCACTTCCTTGAAATATTTTACCTGTAGGGCCCAAATATCACTTTTAAGATTTTTTTGGCAAAATAAGTTAAAAAGATGTCAGAGATTGAGTATCTCTTACAAAGTCCTTAAGGTTTTCTTGCCTGCAGCACAACCTGGGAAGGAAAGAATGACAAATGGCAAGCTGGCCCCACCCGAAACAAGTACATTTGTCAAATGTAAACTGGACGCATATGACATGATCTATTTTTTTGTTGTTATTTGTAGTTGTGGTTGGAATGGATGGAAAAATGGTTAACAATTGTACCACACCGTCAATACGTGTATTTTGCACGTTAAAAACAAATCGACTACCCCGCCCGACTTGTATGTATTCACCAAAAAAATAATATTTGTATTTTAAGTGGGAAATTTAAAGCCAACAATGAGATTAAAACAAGACATGTTATGTATTTAGTCGTTGAGGTTTTGGGTTTAGGGGGCCTATGTAATTGTTTCATAAATCAAGCGTTCGATTTTTAAAATTTGTTAATTGTTAAATTAGAAGTGATTCCACTTTTCTGTGAGTGGACGATATAGTCCAGCTGCAGTTGCATTGGTAACGATTATCACCCCTGTTTTATTACATTAATTGTTTTTCAAAGGTTTCTTAGACCAGTTTTTGTGCTAATGCTTGCATCCGAGTGTATCGGACAAGAACCTTGCTCATTTTGGTAGCAAGAAACGCATAATGGCCATCAAACACTCAAAATATCGTTTATTCAGTTAAAGTTGTAAGTTTTGAGCCTGTGTCTAGAAATAAATTCATTGGCATCAATTAAACATATTTTTCGGTAAATCGCTGAAATCAATTAATTTCAATATGGCCATCAATACTATGAAGTGCCTGAATCGTGATCTACTTTTGACCTGTCGCTGTCAGAGTCGACTGAAGTTTTCCACTTCGACAATAAATTATTGCCAAGTTCCCATGAGATCCAGAGACAGATAAGTACCATTCACACGATACAAGCTCAACTGTAATTTTGCGTCAATTCATTATTGAAATTGCTTTTGCCCTTCTCGGCTGACCAAATTTAGGACAAATAAAAAAAAGTATTTAAATAATTGGACAGTATGATTATGTTAATGGTCAATGCATTCAGTGCTCAAGGACATACGGTTGATGGCAAAGTAACAATGGCCTAAAAAGAGAACCGATGATGTCCAAGTGTGATGAATGCAGAAACCAGAACATAAAAAGAAAAGTTAGCATTGACTAGTCAGTCACCCTAACTAATTTAACTTTAACCTGAAACCCCAAGTGTGGCACTGGAAAGGATATATAAAGAGGGTGCGGCCGGAGGGTATGAAGGGCAATCAGTTCATAGCATGGTAGGGTCTTGGCGAACACTATGTTAGACGCCGGAATTCTATACCAAAATGCCGCATCAACACGCCCGAAAGATGAACGCTTGACCTCATTAAAGTTTTACTTGTTGCCTCCAAATCCAGATTATACGGAACGCGAAGGACTTGTACTTGAGCTTGCGGATGAAGTTCAATGGTGGAAAAGATGGGGTCTGACACTTCCCACTCCCACCCAAACACATGCAAGAGAATCATGTTGCTCTGATGCTACACGCAAGACTGATATGCCCTTTAATATGGTGTATTGCAAACCTGTAGAAACCTCAGGATTTAATAGCCAATGTGGAACTACATCACAAGCTTCCAATACCAAAACATACATTGCTGTTTGCAAAATGGGCGAGATGTTGCCTCAACGAAAATCTCCAAAGACTGCCCCCCAGAGTTCACTCTCTCAATGCAGCAAGGCAAAAGCCAATTTGCATATCACCAAAAGGTTTAAAATAACCAAGCATTCAGACTTTCCAATCACATTCACATTCCTGTGGACCTGAATGCTTCATGAGGAGGTTTCTGCATGCTCATGCATGTATGGGATTATCTATTAACCCACAGAACCTACAAGCATTATTTAAAACGGACCCAGGGGACACTATGTGACAGTCGATGCATACATGGTCTTATCTGATGTTTTGAGAGGCAAGAAATTATTAGACCAAAGAAGATATTGTTAAAAAGACAATAACCAATGCCATTGGTTTATAAGACATCCCAAGATGGCTTCCGTACTCTAGAGGGTTTTAATGGCAACTGAACTAAGCCAGAGCTGCAATGTTTGTATATATCAGGGTAAGTCAATCGGATAAGTTTACATATCATAGGTAATCAGAGTTAATCGATGGATATAAGATGCCATTAATGATGGGCGGCCAATATGGCGTCGAAAAAATCCGAGCATGTATATCTCTTTTTTCTGTTTATGCATTAATTTGCATTAATTTGGGACATTTGTATAGAACGACTATAACTACCGTGCCAACTCGAGCTGGGAGACGTACCGCATGTAGTCCGTTGAGAAGCACCCTCAGTCCCCTAATGAACGTATGCGCTCGGTGGTCACTGAGGGAGCGAGGGTGCTTCTCGACGGAATAACCCCATGGGGAATTCCAGCAAAGTTGATTGGTTATTAAAAAGACACTAAAAAGCACAAAATGAAAACTTAAATTTTCAAACAAATCTGGTTTTTTGCATGTAAATAATGCTCGTCTATATATACCCACACTGGCCAAAAGTATTGCAACTGGAAAAAACGCAATTCATAATCACAATTGATTACAATTATATACCATGGATTCTTTTCCTTTACGCATACACAAATTATTGTTTGACAGTTGTGTTTTTTCACACAGATGTTATTCTCCATAATCCAAGACTGGGCCAAAATGTGTCATTTGAATGCCATGATCCCTATATATGGTGGATTAAGAAACTGCGAATGATAACTTACCGATTGCACTCCAGAAGGAATTCAGACAACAGAACAAAGGAAATGGCTTCAAATAGCCGCTTAAGAATCTGTATGGGTTCGTTAGAGTTACTTAATGTTTAAGTTAGAAAATCGATCGGTTGTTTGGACCGAAACGAATAAGTCAAATGAAACACAGTGCAACAGTCTTGCCTAATTTGTAAAAGGCTCTCTATAAGTCTCCATTGTTTATTATGATTACTATTTTGCTTGAACCCAATAACGTTTTATGATTTGGGCTTTGGTTTTTAATATATTCTACCTACTAGAAACCACTGGAAATAACACCATCACTCCGTCTGTTTAGGTAATTGCCATTTTCGCTTTAATATCATGAGAATCTCCTTTAATTTTTAATTTGCCATTAAAAAGATTTCAGGCAGCCTGTTACTCTTTTCTCATACATGAGAATAATGAATTCAATTCTTCTTCAGAAATAAAACAACCATTCAGCAAAAACATCCAAATAACAAAAACGATCTATGAGAGTCTTCTTTTAATGTGATTTGTCCAATATCACACAATTTCCTCAACGACAATCTCCTTTTTTCATCCGGTACTTACTTCAATTTCAAAATACTTCAAGTTTATAAGACGATGTTTAATCAGTCTGCTCCGTTAGTAATCAGTCTGAGATGCTGCATTAAATGTTTTGTTTTCAATGAATCCGCGTATGCATATGGTCTAACAAATGACGACTAGAACTTGCTTTATTTGGGTCAATTACAGGTCAACCAATTTTTTTATTTCCTTTGTACTAGTTTACTTTTCTGGATTAATGTGAAATGAAGTTTAGGATGAATTACAAAAGCAAATTTGCTACTGTCAATGCTAATCTCGGGTTTGACAGATAGTCTGCCATTATCGTGCATTTTAACATTTCAGAGTATTACCATTAGTAGTGTTGTTTTATACACCAATCCGATTTCGCACATTCCATGCAACACCTCACTGGCAGCCATAGCTTGGTGCATCCTGCTTGAATATCACCCAATGTGCAATTAAAGTGTAGCTTTTGATCATACTTCACCAAGCTTGGTACAGACGTTCAAAAGATTTGGGTAGGTTGTTTGTTGGAGGCCCCCAGTAATTGGCGGATCAATTCTGCCCATCATTTGGCTGGTCGGTGCGGTTTGTCTATACTCATAAGTGGATTGATTGTAGTATGATTTCATTTCAGTATGGTCTGTTAAGACTACTTCCTTTGCGGAATCATTCTTTTAATGATGAGAGGTTAAAATAGCAATATTACCAATCACATATACAACGTGTACCAAAATGCAACATTCAAGAAAAAAAATAGCAAATATTTCTTGATTACAATTCTGTACTGTATTACAGCTTAAGTATCCCCCTTTCAATCCCATTTACCCATCCCATTTGGGACCCCAAGATCCAAAGATTACAATCAATTGAGTGAAGGTGTAATTTTTATTTGGGAGCCACTTTTCATCTGTATCTGTTTATCTTGCTAATTATCGAAAAGATATTGAAAAGGCATTGGACTTGGTGACCTAAACAATCAGAAGCATAGAAAAATAAAAAAAAAGATGTGCCCATTGAAAGGACACAGCAAGAACTCGGGGTCACTCCAAAGAGAGGAATAACCTACACTTGACTGCCGTCCACTTTTTAAAACCGTATCAACAATATGATTTGGACTGGATCTGTACCACATCCATAGAGAATACACTTGCAAGTGATCTTTCCATAAGTAATCACTCATTTTTTAATAATTCTCTAACTTATATCGACGCGCTTCTTTCCATTAAAAAAAATTACACATGTACTTTGCCCGTTATTGTGAAGTAATTCGCTAGGGTCCCTAGGACCTTTCCTTAGACAACAAATTTGCGTGTGATTTTAAAGAATAATTAACAACCCCTATTATCTTATTTATACGTTTGTAACGAAAAATAATTTGCCCTTAATGTGCTGAAAGAAAGCAATTTCGCAATCCATGCGATGTGTACCGCTATGACAACTAGGGTAAAATATAGGTCATAGATACAATGTATAGAAATGGTACTGTTTGTGCTAAATATATGTAATTGGGCATTCTAAGAGACCCCATTGCCCCCCAAATCCATATATAGGTTCAATGCCCCCACTTCCTTGAAATATTTCCTGTTAGGGCCCAAATATCACTTTTAAAGATTTTTTGGCAAACATATGTTAAAAATATGTCAAAGATTGATATCTCTTTACATTCCTTTAGGTGTCCTTGCCCTGACTACACAACCTGTGAACGATATGCCCAATGTTCAATTGGGGAACATGTAGCATTTGTTCAAATTTAAACTGTACGCATTGACATGATCATATTTTGTGTTATTTGTAGTTGGGTTGCATGGAAAATGGTAAAATGGTAAAATTCAATAAGTGTTTTTGCACGTTAAAAGACAATTGACACGTTATGTATTCACAAAATAATAATATTGTATTTTAAGTCAATTTAATGGAAAATGGGGTAAATGGGGCACGTGGGAATTTAAAGCCAAAAGAGATTAAAACAAGACAATGTGATGTTATTGTTGTTGAGGTTTGTTAGGGGGGCCTATTTAATTGTTTCATAATCAAGCCGTCGATTTTTAAAAATTTGTAATTGGGTTAATATAGTTTATCACTTTCTGTGCGTGACCTATATTAGTCCAAGCTGCAGTTTCATTGGTAACTGATATCACAACCTGTTTTATTACATTATGTTTTTTTCAAAGGTTCTAGCCAGTTTTTTATAATGCTAATAATAATGCTAATCCGATGTTATCGGACAAGTAACCTGATCATTGTTGGTCAAGAAACGCATAAAATGTCCATCAAAACACTAAAATTCATCGTTTATTCAGTTAAAGTTGTAATTTTTGAGCCTGTCTAGAGAAAACATTCATTGGCATCAATTAACATATTTTTCTGTAATCCTGAAATCATTAATTCAATATGGCCATCAATACTATGAAGTGCCTGATCGTGATCTACTTTTGACTGTCGATGGTACCTTGGTCTTTATCCTGATGTTTTGAGAGTCAAGAAATTAATTAAGACCATAAGAAATATTTGTTAAAAATACAATAAGCAATGCCTTCATTATAGCATCCAAGATGGCTTCCGATACTCTAAGATGGGTATAATTGAACTGTAACTAATCCAGAGCTGCAATGTTTGTGTATATCAGTGTAAGTCAATCAGATCACTTTACATATCATTAGGTAATCAGAGTAATCGATAGATATAAGATGCCATTAATGATGGGTGTCCAATATGGCGTCGAAAAATCCGATCATGTGTATCTCTTTTTTATGTTTATGGCATTCCATTTGCATACATTTGGAACATTTGAATATATAACGACTATCACTTAAGTTCCACATGAGGGAGACGTACCGCATGTAGTCCGTTGAGAAGCACCCTCAGTCCCCTAATGAACGTATGCGCTCGGTGGTCACTGAGGGAGCGAGGGTGCTTCTCGACGGAATAACCCCATGGGGAATTCCAGCAAATTTGATTGGTTAAAGGCTGACTCAAGGATTTCCCGATGAGGGCGCCCTAAATTTTCAAACAAATCGGGTTTTTGCATGTACATAATGCTCGTCTATATACACACACTGGCCAAAAGTATTGCAACATTGAAAAAACGCAATTCATAATCACAAATTGATTACAAATTATACCATGGATTCTTGACCATACATTAAATATTGAATGCCAAAGTTGTGTTTTTCACACAGATGTTATTCCCCATAATCCAAGATGGCAAAAAATGTGTCATTTGAATGCCATGATCCCTATATATGGTGGATTAAAGAAACTGCGAACGATAATTTGCCGATTGCACTCCAGAAGGAATTCAGACACAGAAACAAAGGAAATGGCTTCAAAATAGCCGCTTAATGAACTGTATGGGTTCGTTATGATTTACTTAAATGTTTAAGTTAGAAAATCGGAGTGGTTGTTTGGACCGGAAACGAGATAAAGTCAATGAAACACAGTGGTCTTCGAAAAAAATCGGGAAATTCTGAGACATCCGAAATACAATTTGAATGATAAATCATGTGGTTTACGTAAATCATGTCTAATTACGCGTTCACATTTACATGACAAACAGCACGATGTCAACGGTGCGATTAAAAACTTGTTTTCAAGTTATCACGGGACCTTTTTCTTGCCATTAAATATCCTTAGTCCAACGGTGATGGATGTGCTCTCATCTTTTATTGACGTTATCTCATTTCCGCTCCATGCAACCACTCTTATTTTCGCCCTAAACATTTACAGTAGACCCTTACAAACCCGTACAGCTCATTTAACGACTATTTTGCAACCATTTTGACGTTCCTATGCTTGTATTCCTTTTTGAGTAGAATCGACAAGTTATGATTAGCCAGCTCCTTTAACCCGCCATATTTAGGGAACATGGCAATCAAATGAAACGTTTTTCGCACTATTTGATTCTGGGAAACAGCATCTGATTGAAAATCATAACTTCGACAAAAAATACGTAATGTGTAGTTAAGGACTCCTGTTACAATTTTAAATCAATTTTTAACAATAAATTGTTTTTCTGCATATTGCAATACTTTTGGCCAGTGTGTGTACTAATCACTGAAATAGCTAAGCTCAAATCGAGGTCCTTCATATAGAAAATCACATCTTTGTTTTAATCCGGATTTTTTTTATTATACACAGTGTCCTATGGCACTGTTATACTAGACATAAATGTTTGCTGCATCAAAACGAAAAATCCTATTGATTTGAAACTTTGGAATTGAGCATTTAAGGTGACTATCTTCAGTTCTAGTTGACTATTTTTAATTAATATATAAAAAAAATTATATTCAAAAATCTCTGACTCAGCCTTTAATCAAGGTTATACAAGGTGCAGAGAGATATATAGAAGGTTTATTTGTTAGGTTACTCAGAGGTTATATTGTAAAAAATGGTAATCTCTGGATCGAGGTAAACGTGTGTCACGTAATTCTCATGGTCCCAATATTTCTTTGCAGATTTGTTGTATAAACCTTCCCAAATATAAACCTGAAAAAAATGTGAAGTTTAAATATATTAAAGCGTGTTCGGGGTTTTTTTTTAGTTGTGGACACGCATTTCCAGTCTTTCTCAAGTGGTCAAATGATCCCGCCTGGATGTTTTAAAGTGGTGATAGTAATGAAACGATGTCAACGCGTATTACATTACTATCATTTTCATGGAAACGGCGCTCATTTTATTGCATTAGGTACTTAAAATCGTTATCGAGCAAATGTTAGAGACTAAAAGCGCAGTGGAAGCTAAGCTGCAAACTAAACTGATGGAAATTGTATTATTTACCTTGCAGTTGGTCAGGCGTTTATTAATTGTAACGTAATCTTTACCAACTTAAACCCTACTGGAATCGAGGTGTCGTAGGGTAAGTTGTGAGGATGCTAAAATGATAAGAATACATGTTATACTGATCATGTTTGTCAAAGAGAAGGACATTCTACGATCGTGTAATTTAAGATCAACAATCGAAAGCAATAAAATACGGTGACATGAACTAGGAAAGAACTTAAATGATGCAGTCAGCAGTTCCCTATGCCTCTGCAAATTACGTAAATTAATGGGTTCATTTAGAACCGTATTCGACACGTGATTGTAAACTACAGTGATAAAGTACCTACTCCACTTAGAATCATTGTAACACCATAACCAAACTCCGAAAAGTCTGAAAAATATTAAACATACATCGTTGATGAATTTTACATACCTGTAATCAAAGAAGAACAACCGGGAATATCACACGCTGTATGGCCGAGAAATGTGGAATAACTCATCCGACCCCCTCGTACTATACAGCACAGAAGGCAAAAGGTGAATTCAGGTCACGTATCACGCCAGCTGCAGTCACAGATCAGTAGCTTGAGTTGTCAATAGCGCAACACATACCCGGAAATAAACAGGGAATTGAGCAAACTGAGCAAACTGATGACACCCTTGGGCACCGCCATTGGAAAGCATTTTATTTTTCAAAAATTTTCAAAACAAATGTTTTAACAGTTAGAGTACACATCTTTCATCTTTTCTGAGGTCTTCGTATATCACACGTTACTGATAAAATTCACTGCGTCCGGCGCACAGAACGATTGAAAGTTTCGAGCTCGAGACTCTGCTATGCCATGTCCATACGTCATCAGACTTAGCACCCGCGGTTGCAGTGTGCCCGTTACATTATGGGATAACTGTTATGTCGCTCTGAACGAAAGTGAAAATTGGTAACAGATAGAGGTCTGCACAAAGTTCAAACAACCCAGCCCAATAACAAAATGATCACTGTGCAACAAGTATAACAAGAATAGTCTTTTAAACAGACAACCATCGCTTAGCGAGGATGTTAGTACTTAATATGTTAGGGTAAATATTTGAGATCAAAGGAAACCCTCTCATATTAGAGAGATTATATAACCACAGTATATATGTCAGGCATCAACCATACTCATGCATCAACCTTTATTCTTGAAATTTACATCAAAAGACCCCTTTTTTGCAGTCCCTGTCACCGAACGCCCCTGGGTTTGGAAATGCCAGCCTTAAACCCATATATGCATTTCATAGTTGAGTGCCCCCCGGGCACTTTCACATTGTACTTTGGCCAATTTGCCCCAATTTCCAAGAAATAAGCCTGTCCCCTGTTCATCATCATTCACAAAATATCTCCTGAAAGTGTTAGTATTTCATTTTGTTTAATTTACACAGTCTGAGCTGGGTTATTTCTTGGTGTTAAAAAGAGTAAGTGAACAAGCATTTCAGTCAACTACAGTTGTCACAAGGATTTCCTTGTTATGACTGTTCATCAGCAATGTGGAACATTGTGTGTATTTTATCAATCAAATAGATCCTAAATATTTTAACCACAGCCCATTACACCGAGATTACAAAATTCAAACTTACAGGAAACAGGTTTTAAAACAACGCTTGTGTTATCTGGGCATTGTACACATTATGGTACTCTCAAGACCATGGGTCAGATCAATCATTACATGTCAATGAACTGAGAAGTTATCCACTGTGATTGGTGGGCTGTCATCCAATCAAAAGTTTTGTTTCTAGCTGCTTAGGAAATGTAAATGAATTTCCTAGTAGGCATATACCATGTCCTTAATTCTTTAAATAATGGGAACCAGAGGACGTTGTACTGCTACAAGAGACAACCACCCAACTCTGTGCATGACTGTGATACTCTGCCAATCATTTGCTTGCTGCACATATGGTAGGGTAACTTGCAGTGTCGTGGCTTTTATCCACTCCGACTTTATACAATCTTCGATGGAAAAATGTCTATTATATAGGATACACGCATAAATAACCGTAGTTGGCCATAGGATCAAAGAGAGAGAGAGAGATGCTTGGATAAGGATTTTGATTACGTAAATCAGCGAAGTAACTGATTTAAGCACATATTAATAACCTTTCAATGCTATGGGGTATGTCAAGTTCATAAGTTGCACGTTTGTTTGAAAATGAATAAAATGTCATCACGTATTTGTACAGAACCATAATCATTGCTGGACCTCATTTCTATTCAATTTACCACCATGTTTTTAGAAGAAACAAAGAAGGGGGATCCAGCGACCTATGCTAATAACGCTTTTTTTTTTTTTTTTTTTTAGCCATTGCTTTCTATTGTTGGTACTCTAGGTTTTCTTTGTGGTCGGCAAAACATGCGAGACGGTGAATTTCTAAAGATTACGTAACGTTTTGCCTCTCTATCTATATAGAACCTCTTTGGGCATATACCATGTCCTTAATTCTTTAAATAATGGGAACCAGAGGACGTTGTACTGCTACAAGAGACAACCACCCAACTCTGTGCATGACTGTGATACTCTGCCAACCATTTGCTTGCTGCACATATGGTAGGGTAACTTGCAGTGTCGTGGCTTTTATCCACTCCGACTTTATACAATCTTCGATGGAAAAATGTCTATTACATAGGATACACGCATAAATAACCGTAGTTGGCCATAGGATCAAAGAGAGAGAGAGAGAGAGAGAGAGAGATGCTTGGATAAGGATTTTGATTACGTAAATCAGCGAAGTAACTGATTTAAGCACATATTAATAACCTTTCAATGCTATGGGGTATGTCAAGTTCATAAGTTGCACGTTTGTTTGAAAATTAATAAAATGTCATCACGTATTTGTACAGAACCATAATCATTGCTGGACCTCATTTCTATTCAATTTACCACCATGTTTTTAGAAGAAACAAAGAAGGGGGATCCAGCGACCTATGCTAATAACGCGATAAATTGAATAGAAATGGGGTGACGCGGCAAGTTGCTGGTTTTGGTTCTGCATAAATATGTTAGGTCACCAAGTCTGCCAAACTACTTTTCTTTCAGGATTTTTGTTCATCTTTGTTTCCTTTTCGAATAAATGATGAGATATACCGACAAGGTTAATTGAACGCACATTAGAAGCCCAAAATTTATTTATTCGTGAAAGAAGGCACGTATGTTGTGCTTTGCGGCATGAAAAAATAGTCCAATCTTAATTGGTGGTGGTGATAGCACCTGAAATCTTTTCAACTGTATGTCAAACAACATTTCGTTCATGACATTTGTTCACCTTCGTTTCTTTTTTCAATAAATGATATACGGTCAAAGTTATTGAACTCACAGTAGAACCTCAAACTTGATTTTAATCTCGAACGAGGACAGCTCAATCAAAACTGGCCGGTAATAACATCTGAATCTTTTCAACTTCATGGACAGTCACAATGGCTCTGCAGGTAGTAATAAAAAGGGTATCTGAAGTGCTTTGTCCAGTGCATACCCGGTGGATTTATTTACAAATAATTTGCTTTAGTCAATGTACCATAGTGTATGTCCCTTGGTCACTGATATTCAAGGAAGAAATTGAGATGGCATTTTATTCATTTTCATGAAAATTTATAAACTTTACGATTGCCATACCCAATTTAAATGTTAATTATAAGATTTCTTAGTATTTATATTGGAAAAACTGTTTACTTCGGCGAAGTATGTAATCACAATTTACAATATTTCCTATGATCCCATGGCATATAGAGTTTCGTACGAATTTCTCGAAAGGGCCCTGGGAGTTACGGATAACCACGATGAAACCTAGTAGCGACTGCTTGATAAAGTGGTTATCTGGGTAGGGTCCCTAGGACCCCCTGGAACTAACAGGCGTTCTTTTTAGCTTGAGCACTTAAGTGTTAAGACCTCCAGGACAAGAAAGAAGATTAGTACCAACCTAGATGAATATAGGCAAACTCAAAATGGGAGCAGTTGGATATTCCGACTTGTCATTGCTCCGAAAGGTTTTCTCCGAACCGTCATTACCCCGAACACACTGTTGTGTGGAAGGTCATAATTCCAAAATATCCGAAGGGTCAACCGTCCGAAGTTCATTAATCCGAAAGGTCGTTTCTCCGAAAAAAAGATCATTACTCTGAAAGGTTTTATCGCCGATCGATCGTTCTCCAAAAGGGTCATTGCTCTGAAAGATTTTTTTTATTGCGAAGGGTGTTTATTCCGAAAATGAAATAAGGGTCATTAAAAACTACTTGCACCGAAAGATTTTTTATTCCGAAAGGTTATTATTCCGAAAGATCGATGATCTGAATTTTTTGAATATCGACCTTTAGGAGTAAACATCTTAATTTTGAGTAAGGGTTAGGGTTGGGTTAGGGTTAGGGTTGGGTTAGGGTTAGGATTGATTCAATTCTCTCTTGATAAGAGTTTTTACTCCGAACGGTTTTATCCCGAAAGTTCGATAATCCGAAAATTTAGAGAAACGACGGTTCGGTGTAAAAATTCTATGGAATAAAAAAGGTTTTTATCCCGAATGGTTTTTATTCCGAAAGGTCGATATTCCGACAAACGACCTTTCGGAGAAATTAACATTCGGAGCAAATGTCTTTTTATTCATCATGTACTTTACCATCACATTTTGGCCATGTCAATCGCAATTTCAATTTAAGAACAACCAGAATTATGTGAAGCATGATTGAATATTACACACACACACACATGCAAACACACGATCTAAACGAAAGTACCATACTTTTGTGCAAATTTGGCAGTGTTTAGTCATTCTTCGACCTATTGACCTCTTTCAAAATCCCACTAGAATGATAGGTGAGAGCATTCAACAACATTTTATGTGCTGCAATATTTCTGCATTTTACTTATTTTGCTTAGTAGGGTCTTAGAATCTAGGATATAGGTGATCTCGAGATGGAAAGAGTGACGTTCCAATGCATTTAAGTGCCAACTCTCCTGACCTAAGAGAATTATATCGATTTCTCACTCGCATTTTGTTTTCGGTTAGCATTTTTGTATGAATGATATAGCAAGCATAAGTTTCTTGCAAAGGATTTAATTTCTGAATTAACCTGAGGGATAAACATGCGGTGTCAGACCCTGTTCCATCTCATGATGGCCAGGTGGCGCATGCAGTACCGATGAAATTGTTAAAACTGACACATTGATATTCAGGTAAACATCTGTCTGTCAGTATGCATAATCAATAGCTTTTGGATTCATGCATTTTTAGGAATAAACAAAAAATGTAGGATAAGAACCGCTTAAACGTTTTATGATATAGTTATTCATTATTCATATGTAAAAATGGATCTTTCTTGGCATTTCTTGGCAGACCGGTATGGGATTGGTTATACGCATGCAATCACAAAAACACCACAATAATATGTTTGCATTACTTTAATAAGTATTAATTATGTTTTGTATTGGATTTTGGATGGGCTTCGAGGAAACAAGTCTGTGTTCCAAGATAATTAAAAAAACAACTGAATTTTTCAAGATAGATTCATAATGTGCGAAGCAACATAACAAGTCTCCAGGTGTCCTCTTGTGCTAATTGAGGAATGAGGGGGTAACGTTTGTACAGGGGGCCAAATTTGAATATATTCCATTTTTTGTGTTTAAATGGATAGCATCGTTGGTGTCATGTCATTAGGATTTAAAAATGTATAGTGTGCCCTATCTACGATGATTAACTTTATGAATTAATGGTTCAAAATTCACAATCGGATAACCGTTAAGAATGGTCCGATTCGTTTCAAAAGTGTGTGTATGTGTTTGTCTCGTTGTGTGTAAACCGAAAATACATATTTCATCAGCTCAAGTAATTTTCCTGCATAGTTCTAGGACTTATTATGATAAATTACTACATTGTGTATGGAAGGTCGCAAGCAGCTGCCCTAAGGTCAATATGTAAAAGATGTAGATGGAGTGAATGATTTCTTTTGCCATATGACCGTACAACATTTACAAGAAATTTGGAATTAGTTTGATTAAAATCGGACTGTTTTGAAAATGTTACCCAACGATGACCTTGAAAATTTGATGGCCTGTATTCCTATACCTAAAGGTCAACAGACCCACAGAGTGAGTCAATAAAAACTACATTAAACGTTATTTTTGCTTGGATGTTTGCTTTGGTTATTTATAGGCATAAACAATAAATCGGAAGACTTTATTTGGTGTTTTTCGGACTTCGGGTTTTGAAACGTTTGCGAAGAGACCCAGAATTCTGCTTGGCCACTTTTAGCCATACATTGCGAAGAGACTGACACCGACGTATACCATAACTCATTTATACACCAATCCGATTTCGCACATTCCAACACCTCACTGGCAGCCATAGCTGGGGTGCATCCTGCTTGAATTCACCCAAATGTGCAGATTAAGTGTAGCTTTTGAATTAAACTTAATCAAGCGTGGTACAGACGTACAAAAGATTTGGGTAGGTTTTGGGTTGGAGGCCCCCCAGTAATGGCGGATCAATTCTGACCATCATTTGGCTGGGCGGATTTGTCTATAGCAAAGACAATTCACACATGCAATTTCAGTTGGTATTGATTTCTTCTTAAAAAACATATCGGTTTGAATTAACAATTGCTATTGTGTCCATAATTTTAAGAAAAATATCCTCAACGAATGAACATTACCATTGTTCAATCATAAAGAGTCAGTTATTGGAAATCACCAGTGGAGTAGCCAGAGGGGGGCAGGGGGGGCAGTTCCCCCCGTGTGGCGGAATATTGCCCCCCCCCTTGCCCCCCATGATAAAATTAGTGATTTACATAGGCGATATACCTTAATAAAAAATTTTACTATATGCTTGGCCCCCCTGAAAAATATGTGTGCCCCCCCCATTGCCCCCCTGAAAAAAAAGTGGCTACGCCACTGGAAATCAACTCCAATCAATGGTCTCAGTTCGTGAACGTAATTGCCCAGAGATTTTTTTTGTATTAATATATGCACAAATCAGGATACTTATATAAAGCGAGACGAACAAAAGCGGAAGTTTTCGGTCAAAATAAATTGGAATTAACACTTAAACCTAAAATTGCACTTTTCTTCTGTTTTTTTTTAAGTTGAATAAACCAATCTTATATTTGTTTTTACTTGACTACCAGTTTCGTTTGTACTGTTTAAACCACGAAAAACTTGATGATCCAAAGTAAACTGTTTTATCCCTCTACATAACCAAAGCAAACTTTTGCGCAGAAATAATAATTGTTAACTAGTTTATTTTTTTTATGCTGAATGAAGGTTTTTTGACCCACACTGTATAATAGTCAATGGTCTGAATGGTTGAATCATGGTTTTCATCCTGTATAAACATTACCCCCCCCCCCCTTATTCCTCAATTAGCACAAAGAGGACTCTTGGGGACGTTTGATATATTGTTCTTGGTTCTTGGTGCATTATTTCCTCTATACAGCAATGATCTTGCTAAACTGGAAGTGACTTGTGCAGAAATGTCGTCTACAGCTTTTAGACGTTATTTAGGATGTTCGCTCCAAAATTCAAAATAACAAACATTGCACTATAAGGAAATTGAGTTGAACTAGATATGCATCTTCCGTGGAATAACTTCAATGGCTTGTGATGGCATCATGGCATGCTACTACATTGATTCACAAATGGTTAATGTGTGTCACAGCGGGCGCTGGCAGGCGTTCAAGAATGGCAATTACTCGTGGGTTAGAAGCAACTGGTAAACATTAAGAGTCCGGACTCAAGAGTTCGAAATATTATTTTTTTTGTGTAATACTGGAAAATAGCAAATAGAACTAAAGAGAGTAACCTAAAATGCACAATTCGAAATTTGAGATGGATCGGGTCGATTTTTCATTTTTTGATGCACTAAACAATGTATGGAGAGTATTACGTCCCCGACTTCCATAGGATACCGTGTTTTACAAAATTTCCGGATCCCGGAATTTTATACCAAGTTGTGATTTTCTATTTTGCTATAATGAAGGAATTCGATTTAAGCTTAGAGCAATGAGCAATTTCACACAAGTGATTAGTATCTGGACAAGCATTGTGTACATGCAAAAACACGATGTTTTTTTTTGGAAATTGAGGGCGCCCTCTCAGGAAATCTCTGAGGTCGGCCTTTAAGAGAGGGAGCGGTTTTGTTCATGCATTTAAATGTGAAATATATGATACTCTTTGAATGCAGGGTGGTGGTGAAATGTGAACTAATCCAAAATGAATTTTATGAAGCAAGGATGCTTGGTGGATTAAGCGACGTGTATGTAATGGGCTATTCCAGATGAATTCCATACCCCCCTATGGAAGGCACAACTGGAATTGGGGTCAAAATAACAGCCGGAATTTACATGTATGGGAAACCCCATGGAAGGCACAACTGGAATTAGGCTTTAAATCACAGTCGGAAAACTGGAATTAGGGGTAAAATTACTGCCGGAATTCATGTATATATGGAACACACTATGGAAGGAACAACCGGAATTGGGGACAAAATTACGGCTGGAATTGGCATGTTACAAAATACAGCTGGAATTTACCCCATCTCCGCAGCTGGAATGCAGTAATAATGGAAATCCTATGGAAGGCACAGCTGGAATTTATGTAAAATTAGCAACTGGAATTAGCATATAGTGTGTCCCCTAAATTGTAATACTTTCACCAACACCAAGTGCTGCATTTTGGGGGACACACTTAGAACCAGAATAATAAAAAAAAAATCTGGGAACACAATAAAATTCTTGTTTCAATTTTTTTCATTTGGACCCCCCCCCCCATAGCTAAAAAAAAAAAAAAAAAAAATTGAAGGCACTATCAGTGATCCACTGATACCCCAAGGGGGGGGGGGGATACTTGAATTTTGCAGGAATAGCTGAAAAGTGAAGCAATAAGTTTGTACAATTGCTATAAATTATTGTTTCCCACCTAAAATTGACAGAAAAGGAGGAAAACATCAGTGTTCAAAGATTTGAATCTCCATTCAATTATGTGTTGTGGTAAAATGTCCGTACGAAGAGTAGTGACTAAAATATCCATTTTGTCATAGGTTGATTTTGGTTTTATAATTTGCAGGTTATGTTGGATACCTATATATACTCATTAAAATGTACACAAATCTGATTAGCAAAATTACTAATAGTACTTTTAAGTAACCTTAGCCAATTTTCACAATTATTGTAGGCTAAAGTGTCACGGAATAAGGGCCTCCAGATTTTTTTGGAAACCAGGGCAGGGGCAGATTCTGAAATGAGATTTGAGGTAGTGAGTTATGACATATTCCATTAAGAATACCAGCTCCAGCTATACCTGGTCAGCAAGTACAAAAGCCTGACATAAGATTTTGTGATCCGATGTCCTAACAATTGTGTCTACATAGGCTCGCCAAACACCGTTTGATTACTTTGATAATTCTAACATAGCGCATCACCTGTGTTAAAAGTGTATGGATATTTAAAACATGTCATATATAAGAGGTCTTTGTGAATCAGGCCCCTGTTTTTTTTTAAACTGATAAAAGATATAAAATTTAATATTTCTACAAAAAAAAATAAAATGACCTTAGTTAGGGGGTGCAGTCACACACACCCAAATTCTACAAAGGGGGTAAAAGGTAAAAGGTCCACTTTTTGCTGAAATTTTTGATACAAAGGTCCACTTTTCGGTGATAAAATGTTCAAAAAGTCCAAAAAGGACCGTTTTAGGGGTTTAGGTCCACTTTTACCAAAAAACTCCACTTTTCGAAGTCTTGCACCCCCAAATATAAATCCTGCGTATGGCCCTGGAATCCCTATAGGAGCTACCAGGTAAGTCCAACCATATTCAGAGGTGGGACCCTGACCAGTAAAAGTAAAAATATTATTGACGATATTGCAGTCATGGTGACAAGCAAGTGGCCCAGGGCTGGGTGTGGCCCTCTTCTCACACAAAGCGCAGAACCCTTGCAATATTCGTTTTGTATTTTACGTAGTTTCTAATGCAAAATTGATAGAACCATTTTGAATTTTGTGAGTGGTTCACCTCACCACAAATACCAGGTTTGGGCAACGGTCTTAAAAATAAAATTCTTAATCATGTTACTTGATGTGTAAGGTGGTTTTGTTTTGAATCATACAAGTACATGGATATTTCAACTATAATTTCTTGCAATTTTTAAAAACAAATTGTTGGAGGGAAAAATATTCAAAATAGCCTACCGTACTGCAATCAAATATGAAAAAGGGAAAAAGAAAGTACCATATGTACCCCCGTTAGCAATCTACAGGAAACAAGTTCTTTTCATTTATGGCTGTACAATAACAAGTACTCTAACCCTAAGGCCCAAAATAAAAAAAAAATAATTTGTTACATGTAGAACTTCGAATAGGTGTACATATAGAACTCTTGCATTGGGGGAATACAGCAAGTTGTTTAAAAGAGAATGATTGGCATGGCTGACTCTGGTGGTGGATCCCCCGCGCTTCGCGCGAAGCGCGGAAGCCTCGCAACGGTCGCTTTCCTTGATACATTTTCTCTTGTAAAGATGATAAAACAATTTCTAATGTGGCTCACAATAAAATACTTGGGTAAAGACAACGGCATTTAAAAAGTAATTGATAGGTACTGGTTTTGTGGTTTGTAATGTAGCAATGAAGCGTTCGTGGGGAGTTCATTACCCCAATCGGTAAAAACAACCTCATTTATTTAAACATATTGCTGATGCGAAAAAACAAATTTATGGCCGGTGTTAAAAGGAGATATGGTCTGAAAGGGACTAGTTGAGGGCACCATAGACGAAAACGGAATAACGGAATAAAGCGTGCATATGAGGCCAGGGCATGTTAATCTTCCAAGGGCTGAGTTCATCAGCCTTGGATGTGCACTTTTTAACAACAGCTGACCATGCATTGTTTTTGGTATGAAATTTGGCATTACTGGCAATGCCACAAACCTGGTCAACTATTGGGAGAATAGATCCGTGCGTGTCTCCACTTTCAGGAGTTTAATCTGACCCTATACCTTCAAATATGATTACCCCAGGGTTGATTGGGGTTTGTGCGGTACATCTGCTATTGGCCAATCTTCGTCAAGCATTAATTTGAACTTACACTTTATATGCTGCTGAAATTCGGTTTATACGGCAGTTGATTCCTGCTGTTCAGGGGTGATGCCTTGTGCAAATTTTCACAACTCTGCTCAATGTTGTCAAGACATAATATTTGGATGATAAAATAACAAAATCAAACTCAATCCAGACAAGACAGAGTTTTTTTTATTTCATTAAAACAACCAACATCGTTTGGCTGGTATCAATCTTCCCCTTGGTGATGTATAATCCCAACATTCTTTCCAGTATCCGTAATCTCGGTGTTGTCTTTGACTCCAATATAAATCTTTCAGAACATTATCACCAACCTAAGCCCATTCCATAAAAACTCGCAAATTTGCAATATCTCTCGTATTCGTAGTAGGGTAATAGAATTTGAGTAAAGGTGCTAAAATCGTTCACGGGGGGGGGGTAACAAAAATACGGTATCAGCTTGGGATTATTGCAACCTTCTATTTAAAGGTGTTTCGAAAAAGTCACTCAGTCGTTTACAAATGCTTCAGAGAAAAACCATGCCGGGTGTATACCAAAAGCCAGATCCGTTCATAGCTGGCTTATGTATGAATTACACTGGGGTTGCCTATTGAGGATCGTATACGATCTTCTCACTTGGTATTTAAAGCACTGAGTGGGTTTGTTCCCAGTACATGAGCGACTGCCTGGTGGTGAATAAACCTCACCCTGGATCAGTTACCACCCACTTTGGTCATGGGTTGAACCTCCTAGTTCCTTGACACGTATGTGTGGGGACAGGGACTGTACAACTTCTTTCAATACATTTTACAAACGAAAGGAGCGCCGCTCATTACCCTCATTACTGAATGGTGAAGTCATATTTGCGATACAGTTTGGGGGGATTTGAATTCTTTCTGTATTGTGTGTTCATGACGTTCGAGAGACTTTGTTCTATCGCAATGAAATGGGAAAATCCGGTATGTCTCGGCTATCCGAAGCTGAAAACAGAATTTAAATAAGGGACTCCGTTGTCAAGTTTTTGTGTTGTTTTTTATGTTCAGTACCGTTGCGCCATGAGTCAATCCCGGAAATTGAGGGTTGGAAAAGTACTCCTAAATAATGTAGATTATGCGCGATATAAGGACTAGTGAGATTTACTATGTGTGTCGGTATTACTTAGTCATTCCTGAACCCACAGTGACATTCACTTTAAATAACTGTACAATGGAAATATGCATGGATATTTTCCGGCAGTGGAACAAGTTGTTGAATTGGGAAATTGCATTGGGAGTATTGATTGCGGTCATAATAATATGCTCGGAAGTGTTTGTGGGCGCGGTCAAGCATGGTTGCAGACAGTACACCTGTACATACATTCGATTGTGTGTATAGTTAGGTCAGTCACCCGACTGTACTACACATGCGAGAATTCAGCGTCGGTGACTTGTCACTAAAATTTGTTTAACAGGGTCAATGGGAGCTTGGACCTTTCTCAGTGGGCTGGTCCAAAATTGGAGGTGAAGCACCATTACGGCTGCTAAGACCCCCATTTTCAGCATCGATTGTCACCAAAGACCAAATATTTTTGAAAATGTCACCCAAAGACAACATATTTTTTTAAGTTTTTTTGGCAACATTTTGAAAATGTTCAATCAAAGACCCCTATTTTGGCAGTGCACCACCACGACCCCTTTTTGCTGAAAAAGGACCCATTCGGAGAAAATTTGCACATTTGTCACCTGGAAAAACACCTATTTTGGGACTTTTGGCTGTCTCTCAACCAAAAGACCCCCATGTTTTTAGTCCCTCTGTCATGAATGCTCCTGCGTTTCGAGAGTTGCCACGCCTTTACACACAGATCCATTCATAAGTGATGCATCCCAGCGGAAACTGATGTTGAGTGAGAGTAACTGGAACGAGTTGCCCTATATGCACCTTTGTATGCAGACTATGAGTCGGAGGGACTATATTTCCTGACAACCATCAGGACGGAGAGAGCCTAGCTAAATTGGCATTGTTCTCTGTTCTTTTCAATCCCTCCCTTTCTCCCTTTATCCCTTCTTCTTTCATGAGAGAGTGTGGCCCACTGGTTAGGGTGGTTATTGCATTTGGTGCAGGAGGTCCTCGGTTGAGTCCGGTAGGGCCACTTGCGGCGGATTTAATTACGGAACCAAATTATGGATTAGGTTGTTGTATAAGAAATATTATTTAAAACTGGAATTCCGCTCTGCACATAGTTCATTTGGACTGGGCAAATGGACTATGAGAATATCCCGTCCTTTGGGGGGGACGGTAGGCCAATTAGTCCCATGCGCATGGAGAAATTAAGCTTGTACCATGAAATCGCCGCCCGTTTCAACATAAGGTAGGATGAAAACTGGATGTTCCAAGTCATTCTGGAACCCCGGGGCATCATTGGAAAGCAGTGTCGGAACACTGAATGTCTCCCAGCACATAATGACATACTAAAAAAAATCTAAATGCCAGAGGGGCATTTCAAGATCCACCGTCTTCTCCCGACTTAACAAAAAAAAAGTATATTTTTGTATCATCTGAACTGTTGGCCTTAAGTATAGTATGGTTCCTTATCTTAACCACATTTGGGGGGCCCTTTCTGCCCCCCCCCCAATATTCTCGTAAACAGATGATGACACGATCGGTTGAGGTACCAATGGATAGCTATGACCTTCCAGAGTCCGATTCCCATTGATACCAAAACAAGTACAAACATGCCTTGTATGATGTCACAGGTGTCATCAACGTAAATCTCATGCAAAAAAAGGGGAGAAGAAAGGGGAAAAATCTAAAAACAAATGCAAAATCAAGCAAAAAGTTGGATTGTTTTGCCATGATGTGTGGAAAACGTATGTGCACACATGCTCTTAATACAAATAAATCAATAAGGTAAAACATAGCGTAACTGGATATTTACACTGAGCACACAAAAAGCTGGATTTCTCTGTTCATGTAATTTCAATGCGAAGAAATAGCTTTTTCTTCGACACGCGTGGCGATTACGTAACACCCTGCGGCATACACTATAGGTCCAATTTTGTTCAAAATGTCTTAAAATCGAGCGCAAGGTAAGGTTTCAAGAAGAAAAAAAAGTCTTGTAGGTTTTCGGCGTGTGGAAAAGTAACACAATAGGTGAGATACGACAAAAATGTCTAAGGGGCGGAATTCGCCCCCCCCCCCTTTAGGATTAAACGTGCCAATTTGATCATACTCTAAAGAAATTCTAATTTGAGTTTATGTAACGTGACAGAAATTACAACACCATGGCCCACGAGGAGCATTGTGTACAGACATTGCTCATAACAACACACACTAAAAATAACCTTTTTTCAGATATCTGGAGAAAGTATGAGTGAAATTAGCAGTGCTTAGGATCACCAAATACATGTTAAGTTCCTTTACATGAAACTATTCTGATTATAGAAGTGGCGCCAGTTTTCAGTCAAAAACATCATACAAATATTTAGTGGCATACACTTTACCTTCCACTTGCTCAGACTTTTGTGGGTTCACTTAGCTTTAATTTCAGAAAATATTAGAAATTAAAAGAAAAGTGCATTAAAAAAAACCCTTCGGATTCACCCATAAAATTAAGTATAATGGGTTATGGGTTGCATTTTTATATTATTGAGTAAATTTCCAATGAGTAATCTTAAAGGATCGTGGCCCGATCGCTAATTACCTCGTCCCCAGAAGCCCCAGATTTTACCGGAAGTGCTCAAAATTTTGGTTAGTAGAAGAAAAGCTCCTATTTTTCTCATATACCTGTGAAACTATTTAGAGCCAAGGATGTGTGGTTTGGAAAGTTATGAGCGAAAATGTACCCCATTTTTGGTTTTAAGACCAATATTGATTTTACACAGAGGTATTCTATGGGGCGTACAAAAATCACGGTTTTAGATCTCGCATCAAAATGGGTTATTGACATATCAGGCGCGAACCTTACAGATGGGG